>JAMBLF010001413.1:0-93008 GCA_030578115.1 Leucoptera coffeella | reverse complement strand
AATTAAGTAGGATGTAGGTATTGGTAAATATATGTATGTCATGCTCGTTTTCATTTAAAGGTAGAGAATAAAATTGTAGTGTGTTGCTTTTAAAATTTCATAAAAAATTAGTTTCGCTTAAAAATAAAATACGAATTACTGTTTTATTCAAGTAATTATAACCAATAATTTGATGTATTCATTAAAAACTCTAATTGTTTATATCTAATGAAGATTTCGTAATTACCAATAGGTTCTAAAAAAATAGTAAGATTTTAGCAAATTTCCCTTGTACAGTCTGGCCATTATCTCATGAAATTTAATGATGTCGCTAGTAGGTTTAATTACGGTATCACCATAAAATGAAAAAAACATTTTGATACTTACAATGTTTTAATAAATTCGTACTAAGTACTATACTGAACTTAAAACATAAAATTATTAAAAATCAAAAAGTTTTTATTCCATATTGACATTTAGAAAATACTTTTACAGCAAGTTTAAGCCAAATTAAAAGGCTTTGTTAACAAAAAAAACAAAAATCTGTTACCTTTTTTTAAAGACTATTATTAAGAAAGTACCTATCTGTCGTTATATAAAATGTATTTCTAACAATACTGTTAGTGTCTAATAATTTAATTCTTTTATTATGCACTGACAAGGTCTGCATATTTGATTCAAATATAACCCTATTCTACTTCGTCTTCAAGGTACTGTTGTGCGGACGAAATGAAATAGGTTTTTAAAAAAAACACTTTTTATTTTCCCTAAGCCGAATACAAGGTATTGTTAGCGAACCGTCTTAACCATTTGATGGTTGGAAGAGAACTCCGATATGAACGCACGATACTAATAATGAAACGTTGGCTGCAAAGTCAGCACTTAAAACGACGCGGTATGAGGAGGCTTACGCGAGCAAAACTTATGTATTATTTTAATCTATAACAGCCCCCCCTATAAAATTGAGCTTTATCCCTTTAAGAGGGTGAAGCGAAATCAAAACAAAAATAGAAGTTAGAATTCGAAATTAGAAGATCTCAAATAGTTAAAACGGTTTTACAAACATTAGTAATTAGTCTAAAATAAAACATTGAAATTTAACAAAACTTCAGCATCATAAAAATGCGTAAACAAACATCAACGTTAATGATTACTTAAATTTCTAAAATCTACTTTACTGGAAGTCGAATCAGAATCATCTGTTATCTCATGTAATTCAATAGAGACCTTATGCTTTTCCCTGGAAAGCTTTTTATTATAACACTGGTTGTATATCGCAATACAACAATTAGAAGAATCACATCTTTTAAAGTATTTATATAGTTTGAAAGCAATATATGTCAAAATAAGTATTACAATAGTATATGTTGTATAAGAATAATAAGTTCCGTATCTTATAAAATGCGAATTACTTTCAGCATTATTTATTTCTTTTTCTAAATTGTGTAAATCATATTTTGCGAATTGTAAAGATTCTAAATCGATGTTCGATAACGTTATAGGAGCTAAATATGGAATAGTATGATTAAATTTTTCTTTTCGACAACAATCATCTTCAATTATATCAAAATTAGTTTCAAAGTTACTAGACATTAATAAATTTTTAGTAGAGCTTGGAATTATCTGTGTGGTTTTTGCATAACCAATACAATTTTCATTTAGGGTTAAAATGCCTGTGGCATGTATAGAGTAATCTGTAATAATGTTGTTATCACATTTCACTGTTAATTTAGTAGGAGAAGATTGAACAAAAATCCATCTGTTATTAAGCAGTTTCTGCCAAATATCAATATTTCCAAATAGTAATTTAGTGTTACATTCTTTTGGCATAGACAATATTACATCACAAATAAGTTTACTTTCACAACAAGGGTTGTTAATAGTAGAATAAGAATTTAATTGAGGACAAATAGAATAATTACTATAAATCTTTTGACAATCTTGTAAATTATCTAATAATGCGTATTGCAGTCTATCCTCTGTTAATGCTATATAAGATTTAGAAGGTTGAACCAAAGAAAAGGTATTTGGTTTATTTTGATCATGAGGAATTGGTAAAGGTATATTCTTATACACAGTATATAATTCTGGATAAACTAATGGAATTTGTAAAACAAATACAATTTTCTTATTATAAAAATAGGAGACCAGCTTTGAGATATCCATTAAGTTATGTATATTATCGATATTCAAAACAACAGGGAAATCGAGACGACTATTCAGTAAATTACTATGCTTAGATAGTTCTAAATATAAACTAGAAGGACTTATGATAGAAGGGTGTAGAATATTAGACTTAGAAAAGAGAATAGAATTCAGAGTAGTGTCCAAGAGGTTAGAAATAGTAAATAGAGAAGATAGTTTGTACTTACTTATAGTATATATCAATACAATATAACAACTTAATTAAAATATTTTAGAATTAATGCGGAGAACAATTGGCAGGTTTAATTTGGTCAAAATGATATTTCACGTGTTTACGTCCAATAGCTAAAATAACGTTATGGTTATTGTTAAACACTTTGATAATCTTATAAGGGCCTTTCCAAACAGGCGCAAGGGATTTACCTTGTTTATGATGACATTTCAAGTAAACTAATTCTCCCGATTTATATTCGATCCGACGTGTGGATCTATCATAACAGGCTTTGGAATTTTCCTTACTATTATTAATATTTTGTATTGCCTTATCGCGACAATACTTCATGCGATACTGTAAATACTTAATATATTCTGGATAAGTGTTATCCGAACCAGAATCGTATAATGAAGATGGTATAGATGGTTTATAACCGTATAAGAGTTCATAAGGTGTGAACTGAGTAGTGCTGTGTGGAGTAGTGTTATAAGCTAAAATAGCTGTGAATAAGAATTTATGCCAATCATTTTGATTCTCATTAACATACGATTTTAGATACTCTTTTAGAGTGGAATGACTACGTTCTAACGCGCCATTTGTTTGTGGATGATACGGAGTGGTAAAAAGATTCTTAATTTTACAAATTTTAGTCACATGTTGAAATAATTCCGATGTAAAACATGTACCTAAGTCTGTCAAAATTGTCTTTGGGAAACCGAAAAGAGACATGAAATGTATTAAATTGGAAGCAATTTCTTCGCTTGTTGCACATACCATGGGATAAGCGCATGTAAATTTAGTTAGGTCATCTTGCATTGTAAGCATATACTTAAACTGTTGATTACCGGAATTCGGTAAAGGTCCGACTACATCAAGTGCTAGTCGTTCAAAGGGTTTTGTGCTCGTAGTAGTAATAATCATAGGTGATTTATTCTTGTGTCTGTAAGGTTTAT
This sequence comes from Leucoptera coffeella, assembly GCA_030578115.1. NCBI lineage: Eukaryota > Metazoa > Arthropoda > Insecta > Lepidoptera > Lyonetiidae > Leucoptera > Leucoptera coffeella. The sequence continues at coordinate 89,717 of JAMBLF010001413.1, read as the reverse complement.
TGACCTGACAGAGCTTACAGTTTTTAACATAATTTTCTATGTCGGTTGACATAGATTTCCAATAAAAAGATTCTTTAATTCTATTTAACATACGTTTGACACCTGGGTGTCCGGCAATTGGAGAATCATGATTGTCCTTTAATATCTGCGGTACTTCCGCAGGAGTAGGATATCTTAAACTGTTTTTGTATATATGTATCTTAACTTTAGTGTTATGAAATATGTAACGTATCATATTATGTACTTTAGTATAAACGAACTTAGAAAAAGGTTCAATAAAGTCAGTGATAGCGAGATCAGTAAGAGAGGGGTTATTTGTTAAAATAAGATCTCGTAAATTCATTAGTAAATTAAAAATAGTTTTATAATTACTATCCTCGAAATGATGAGTCTTTGTAAATAAAAAGAAATAAGTTTTATTACCATCTACATAAGGTAGAATAGTAAAAGTTTCACGTTCATTATTAAGTAAAGATTCAGAGTTAGATAAATTGGATAAAACTTGGTTAACATTTGGCATACTCTCGTCAAAATCTAGAGAAGTAGGTATAGCAATGAAATCGAATTTAGTAGTATGAATACTTTGTGAGTGTTCCTCAATTTGTGTATTAAGTGTAGTTAAAGTGTTAGTAAATTGATATTTGAAATATGTTTCATAAGATTCAGAGTAAGGACTCGTGTCCTGATTACGATTCGAACGTGTCGTAACGTGAATAGGATATCTAGATAACGCGTCAGCATTTGAATTCAGTCTGCCTTGTTTATAAACAATGTCGTACTCGTATTCTTCGAGCTTCAAACGCCATCGAATAAGGCGTGAACTTGGATCTTTAACATTAAAAATATACCTTAAGGGTTGATGATCAGTAACTATGGTGAACTTTCGACCATAAAGATATGGTCTAAAAGATTTAACGCCAAAAATAATAGCTAACATTTCGCGTTCCGTAGTGGAATAATTGCATTCCGCCTTGTTTAAGGTTCGGGATGCGTAAGCGATGGGCTTATCCTTGCCGATATCGCCTTGAGATAAGATAGCGCCTATGGCGTAATTAGAAGCATCCGTAGTTAAAATAAAAGATTGTTCAAAATTAGGATACTGCAATAAAGGTGCAGTAGTTAGTTTTTCCTTTAATAAATTAAATGCTTGGTCCTGTTCAGGATTCCAAACGAAAGTAATGTTTTTCTTTAGTAAACTAGTAAGAGGTTTCGTAATTTGGGAGAAATTTGGAATGAATCTACGATAATAACCAACTAGTCCTAAAAATGACTTTATATCTTTAACATTACGTGGAATCGGAAAATTAGTAATAGTCTTCACCTTATCTGGGTTTGGTTGGACCCCTTGGTCGGTTATGACATGTCCTAAATAAGAAACTTCACGACGTAAAAACTCGCACTTGTCGGGTTGTAACTTGAGGTTAAATTTACGAAAACGATCAAAAATTAAACGTAATTTTTCCATATGACTAGGGAGGTCATATGAATAGACTATACAGTCATCTAAATAAACATAGCAATGTAATCCTTGTAATCCCGTAAGAACCATCGTCATAAGACGTTGGAATGTGTGCGGACTATTTCTAAGTCCGAAAGGCATTCGTGTAAATTCGTAGTGCCCTGTTGAAGCATTAGTATTAACAATTGTAAAAGCGGTTTTCTGAATATCTGAAGGATCGACTAATACTTGGTGAAAACCGGAAGCAAGGTCAAGTGTGGAAAAATATTTAGCTTTGCCTAATTGATCCAAAATATCACTAATCAATGGAATTGGGAAGATTTCGGCCACTGTTACGTCATTGAGTTTGCGATAGTCAATGACTATACGCCATTTCTTTTTCCCAGAGGCATCTGCCTTCTTAGGAACGATCCACACAGGGGCGGACCATGGGGAGATTGAATTTTGAATAATGCCTTGTTCTAACATGGAGTTGATTTGTTTATCAACTTCCTCCTTGTGGCATTCCGGAAATCTATATGATTTGACGTGGATGGGAGCCGCGTCTCCCGTGTTAATGTTATGTTTCAATGCATGAGTATGTGTTAATGGTTCGCCTTCGAGATGAAATATGTCAGCGTAATCTGCGCAGCAATCCAAAAGAGCCTTCTTCTCTTCTGGATTAAGATGCTCATGACGAACGAGTTTTAAAACTTTCTCTCTACGAGAAAGGTTGGAATAAATGTAAGTATTATTTATCGGAAATGAAAAATTATCGTAATCAATAGGACTTAAGTACACGGAATAATTATCTACCTTTACTGGTGTTTCAGTGGTATTCAAAATTGAGACGTTCACACGCTTGTTTTGTTTAATAGTGGCGATGCAATTTGATACGTAAACACCATCACAAATCCTGTGATCGAGTATCAGCCCTTCGTTTCGTGGAAATAGCCGTTGTAAATCTTTGTCAGCATTAGTTAAGTTACATTCTATCACGGCTTCTGAACGTGCGGGAATAATGTATGTAGGTTGCGTGTACTTTATTTTAAAAATATGATCATGTAAATACAGTTCACTTGAATTAAAATCAAGTGTGCAATTGAAAAATCTCATAAAATCTGACCCTATCATGCCATCATAATTAAGGTTAATATCATCGTTTATGACGTGAAATTTAAAAGAATAATTACTATTCTGTATGCAAAAATTTAAATTAAACGAGCCAAGAGTCTCGCAAAAGGATTCAGAGTCATTGATACCTTTCAATTTAATGATCTCCTTAGAAAGTTTCGGTAAAGTATCGAAACATGTAATTTTCATGACGCTTACGGAAGCGCCCGTGTCGATTAAAAAGCACAAAGGTGCGGAACAATGTTGCGGTGCATTAATATATAAATGTGGTAAAGAAATACGTAACAAACTTTTCGTTTCAAAAATAGGAACAGAATGAATGACCTTCGGAGCATCTGTACAAACCACAGACTCCTTAACAGGTTTAGACTTGACGTCATTATAAGTGTTAAAGTTAGAAAATTGATTCAATTTAGAATCGAAACTCAACTGCTGGGGTTGAGATGTAATAAACTCAGTGAACTCAGAGGGTTGTCTCAAGTCTTGTGACTGGGACGAACTCAACAACTTTGGTTGAGATGAAAAATTAGAAAAATCAGAGAACTTAGAAAAATTAGAGAAATTAGAAAAATCAGAGAAATTAGAAAAATTAGGATCATCTTTAAGTGTGTCCTTAAGTTTTGTATACGCCCCCGGGCGACACACAACAGGAGCGTCATCTAATTTAAAGTCTGCTCTGTGGCGGACTTGCATACAACGTGTTGTACGGGTGCAGACACGCGAGGCTCAGGTTTCACCTGATAAGGTGCTCGCTGTGCTTGTTGGGGATTAGACTTATTCTTAAACTCCAACTTTCGGCATTCTTGTATCGTATGCCCCGGATTCTTACAATACTTACAAAATTTGGTATTAGCATTAGAATTATTGTTATAAAAATTAGGATTATTATAAGAATGGCTATTAGGCCTAGAATTATTAGCCCTGTAATTGGATTGAAAATTAATTGGGTAAAATTTGGATTTATGCTTAAAGCATTCATTGGAAGTATGCCCTTGCCTTTCGCAACGGTTGCATACCTTCGAAGGCCTCGATACCTTCGTGAGGTTGAAGAGCTTTTCCTCTTCAATAGCGTGAGTGATAGCCTCACTCAACGTATTGGGGTTTCTACATCGGACTATATGAGAAAAATTAGGGTTTAACCCTAGGAGGAAGGTGTTGAGTGCCAGATCCTCCATGGCAGCTATTCTGCCAGGCTTCTCGGCCTCCGAACATCCCGAAAATTGAATGTCGGATAGGAGTCTTGTTAGGCAAGCCTCTATCCGCAATGAAAATTGAATGACCTCTTCGGTCGAGAACTGTTTACAGTTCTGAAGTTCTAGAAGTAAGTGGGTGGAGTGCTTTTTCTCCCCGAAATTTGTTTTAAGGAAATTCTTTAGATCCGACCATTTGTCGAATCTCCGTAGGGAGCAAGCTAACTGAGCTTTTCCCTCTAATTGAGAAATTATGTACTTGCATAAGAAGCTCAACTGGCTATCTTCTGCCAGTTCTATGGCGTTCTCACAGTTTGTGAGAAACGCGGGAAGAGACGCCCTATCCCCATTATAGGGTTTTATAAATTTAGTAAGGAGGTTGAGAGACAACTTTTTTGTCTCGACTTCCTCCGCGTCTGTAAATTCATCATTCTTTATGTCCTTTTTAGGAGCCATTTTAAAAAAAGGTATAAATCAAAGCTAGTCACAAAAACTAAAAAAAACTAAAAAAAGTAACGATAAAATATAAAATCTCAGTAGAAAATCCTCTTTAAAGATGGTTAGGTGCTTCGCTCTCCCACAAAATAAGAAAAGATTCACTTACAGTAGAAACTGCATCACTTTAGTCCTGATGTTGTTACCAGGTTTCTGCTGGACAGCAGAGGACGACGTCGGTTCTCGGGGTTGCAGGGCTCTCTCTGCAACGACGTCTGCGACGGCTGCTACGCTCGGCTGGTCGAGGGCTGGCGTGACACGGCCTGTGTCACGACTGACGAGCTTCCTCGGGAAGTACGGCACTGGCGTGAGGTACGGCTCCTCACGGCTTACAAGCACACCGAATTTCGTTCGCGCTTTGTTCGGAATACCGGTGGGCATATATACGATATGCCTCAAGAACGGTATCCCACCGCTGCCACCAATGTTGTGCGGACGAAATGAAATAGGTTTTTAAAAAAAAACACTTTTTATTTTCCCTAAGCCGAATACAAGGTATTGTTAGCGAACCGTCTTAACCATTTGATGGTTGGAAGAGAACTCCGATATGAACGCACGATACTAATAATGAAACGTTGGCTGCAAAGTCAGCACTTAAAACGACGCGGTATGAGGAGGCTTACGCGAGCAAAACTTATGTATTATTTTAATCTATAACAGTACTCTATGTCAGTGTACTCATTTTCAGCATCCCCCAAAGATCTACTGCAGCCTGGTTCATCTGAATTATTGGCTTCAGAAAAGTCACAGACTTTTTTTTTTTACTATTATGAACCTCTTGCCTTTTGATACATCATTTGTAACACCAGTAACACTGATTGATTGCCAACATTTTTTGATTTTATACGATGAGTGGATATAGCTTTCGTCCAGGTAAATTATTGGCTTTTGGATTTCTACGGGAAGATTACGGTTTATTGCCTGCAAGTATTAAAATGGGTCAAACCTAGCTTACACGATGACAATTTGACATAAAAAATTACAATGTAAACATAACCTTGCACACATAAAAAAACTCCAAATAACTGGATGTAATGGTGTTGAATTAACAATATCCGTTACAAAACTACTTGATTCACACAGGAACTTAATCAATCAATGCAAGCCATACAGTACAAACCTGTATAATCCGCAGTTCTTTGAAAAACATCTTGCAGATCGTTCAAAGGCTTTCCGGCCTGAGATTCTGCCAAACATCTCAGGAAAACCTGATAAATAACCTGTCGGGTTCTACTCCGAATAGTTTTCTTCCCTTTTCTTTCCTGGTTTTATTGCATCATTCGTTCGCAAAATTGATTATAATCTCACAAAAAGCTCGCAGGATCACTTTGTTTACAGCGCAGACAAATAAAAATAAAAGGGTTGCCAGGAAATTCCTATTAATTTAGTTCCTCTTTAATTAATTTCATCAGTTAATGGCCAAACTGTATCTTAAAATATACCTCTTGCTCTAAAAATTTAGGAAACCATTTACAAAGCACTGTTTTATTGACTAAATTCTTCATTGTCATTCTTAAACTTGTGTTTCTGACATGCGACATGGCTTAACCTTCCTGGTATCTAGAAATTCATATGGTAATGTCTTTCTATCCCTTTTGAGGTGGATAGAACATTGGAGACATTTCAATTTGGTAACCTTAAGCATAACTATCTTGAAGTTAATGTTTTTTAAAAGTTTTAGTTTTTTTATTAACTATTATTAGTTTATATTTATCAGGGTGAATAACAGAAGAGCATGTATGGGAAGGTTAATGGGTGTGAGTGAAGCAAGGGAGATCTGTCAACCAGTCAAAGTGGCTAAATAGTCTATGCCTATCTCGTAGAGGCGTGAATATATGTATGTAAGCAGGGGTCCTAGTCCACTAATGCTGATTTCAAAATATCAATTTATTATCAGTTCAGTAACAGTGTGAAGTTGGTAGTGCAATAACAAAAGTGTAAAATTTGTCCATTCATGGCAGTAAATTTGTCATAGTTATTTCGTCTTAAAATGGATATATTCCTTAATTTGTTATTATCGAAGTGATATTGAACTGCGATTGTGCTCATGAGTAGACTTGGTCCCAGTATAATTGCTGTGTATGTAGGTAATTTAAAAATGTGTTATTCATTCATATTCAGTCGCTAACGATGAGGGAAAACATTGTTAGGACACCTGTCTATCCCTCGGGATAGGTAATAGCCAGTGCTTATAAACGGCGATACGGTTCACTACCTACCACGTTGAGTGCTGTCTATCTAGTGAAACGCGGGCTTTTAGTGACCCATACCTAACATGTCTTCGAAATTTCGAAGATGGGCACTCAAGTCTCTGAATACCTCGCCACAATAAGAAATAGAGTGTGTATACACAAGTCGTGAAGCGTATGTTATGTTTTACATATTATGTAGCTATGTGGTATAATACAATACATCGTATGAGGTCTTTAGTTAACAAAAGAATTGGATTAGAATGTAGTCTTTGTTCAATTTTAATTGTGAAGGATTACATTACTTTTTACCTTACTTAAGGTTACCCAAAAAGATTTTTGTGTCTACCTGTTTCTTACCTTTTTTATAGCTTAAAACTATGTATTGTGTATGTAAGTATGTATGTGTTTGTCTTTTATGATATTGTATGTCAGGACGAACATACATTGTATACACATCACGCCTGATTCCCTGTAGAGAGGTAGGAATCACGGATCCCCATTTGTCCCACTGACAGACCACTTTCGCTCTATTGACACTCATACACCTCCTCATACATACTCGGCGGATACATACATCTTCTCGTACACACCCGGCGGTTATAGTTAAGTACTTTTAACGTCACCCTTTTTCAATATTGCGTCTATCTGACTGTTATAACCGCCCTTCCACTTCATTCACATATATTCATTTTGTCAAAATGTATAACATGTCCAAACCATCGAAGCATGCTCTTTTCAATCTTAGTCACTACATCTAATAATAATGGATAAAACCACACGCAAATAACCTAATACTGAAAAAGGTAGGATTAGCAATGACTTATTACTGATGACCGTGTATGCTGAGGTCTATTATGGAGGTAACACTAAATCGTAAGCCAAAAAAATTTACCTACTGTATTAAAAAACTAAATACAATACAAAAAACATTTTTTAGGGAAATATTGTTCTATCAAATTGGGTGTAAAAACCTATTATGTGCATTCAGACATACAATAACAATAAAGATACCCACACACATACATTCACGTCCTTTAATTCATTTTGGGGTGGACAGAACCTTACAGATGATAATATCTCATAGGTAACATTTTAGCATGAATATATTAATAAGATTGTAGAATAATAATAATATTTGGACATTATCACACCAATTGAACTAGCCCCTTGGTAAGTACATTTAAGACTTGTGTTAAGGGTACTAGTCAACGTATATTTAACAAATATATACTTATTATATATAGATAAACACATATATAGCATATATAATCAACGACCACACGGGAAAGCAGAAGAAAAGCGTAGTTCTTAACTCTGCCTCCAGGGGGAATCTTTGGGACCTCACGATTAGCGTTCAGGTGTCTAACCGATCGCGTCACGGAGGTCGTCAAACGTATAGGTCTTATGGTCGTGAACGAGTTTGTCTGTTTGTCTTAATCTTGGCATTTTGGTTCGATTCCATTGTCACTCTATCTGACAGTTAATTTTGTTTACATTTGGACCCAGTCAGCTGTCGATCAGCTGTTGTCAATGGGATATTTGTTTAGGATTAACTATAGTTGACGCGGTTAATAAGAAGCTTTGTCAATGGTGGTGATACGTGAATGATTTTGTGTTCTACTGTATAGTTTGTGTCGACGCCATTTTGCAACAGGGTGACGTTAGAAGTACCTATAACCGCTGTGTGTTAGAGGTGTATGAATGTCAATGAAGCGACAGTGGTTTGTCAGGATCGGGAGAGATCCGAGATCTCTGCCTACATCTCTACAGGGAATCAGGCGTGATGTTTATGTATGTATATTACATAAATATACATTCACGTCCTTTAATGCCTTTCGAGGTGGATAGAACCTCGGAGATATAATATCTCTTAGGTCACTTTTTGGCATGAATATTGGGGTTGCGATGTCATAATGGAACATTGGTGAGAGGTTGCTAGTCTATCGCTGAATAGATTTCATATACCCCTAGTCCCTTAGTCGCCTCCTACTCGTTTTCTTAACACATATATGCATATACATTCTCGTCCTTTAATTCCTTTTGGGATGGATAATACATACATACAAATCACGCCTTATTTCCAGTAGAAGGGTAGGCAGAGATCACGGATCCCTATTTGTCCCGATTTTGACAGACCACTTTCGCTTAATTGCCACACATACATCTCTCATATACACTCAGCGGCTATAGGCACTCCTAACGTCACCCTTTTTCAATATGGCGTCTATCTGACTGTTATGTTTTATTGGGCCGGCCCCTACGTAACCGCCCTTCCATTTCACTCACATATATTCCTTTTACACATATATTCCAGAGAGAGAATCTACTAACTCTCATTCATCCGCATAACATGTCCAAACCATCGAAGCATGCTCTTTTCAATCTTAGTCACTACATCTTCTTTCAAAGGTTTTATGGATAATAATAATTTTTAATCGCTTTTTTATTATTGCTATATATAGTCCTATAAACCAAATTACCTTAAGAAATATATCTTAGGGGAGTAGTACCTTGCTTGACCTTACAATAATATTACCTAAAATTGTAATCCCATACTTACACGACCCGATTTTTAAGTATCAACAAACAACATCTGTCAGTCTCGAGGGATTGTCAGGCCCTCGCCTAACGCAATTACGGGGAAACGGCTTAAGAAGTAACCCCTCTGATTAGTCCCCGAAAAGTGCGGGTAGGTTTAAAAAGGGTCTTGGAAATAGGCTCCATGATAGCCCATCGCCCAATAGATTTGATTGAGCCGTAGCCCTTTAGTTGCTGTGTCACGAGCCGGAAAGAACGGTAGCTAGTTAGCGTTCTATTTACGTCCCAGTTATCTCGGGATGGTACGGGAACTTTAAATCCTCTATTTAGTTCTGCAAAAATATTTAATTTTTATATCAATTATTCTTCTTAAATTAAAATAAAATTCGTAACAGAAATACTTCTAATGCCATATCTAAGTCCATTATTATATGAAAATACTACTAAAAATCAACATTAAAATGAACAGAATAATAAGTATAATAATATTTACGTACATACATCATGAAATAATATCCCTTGCAATAGTCAGAGGTTCGTGTGACCAAAACCGTATTTGCGGAGTTAGTAATTCTATGGCCACCTCGAACCTACGTGTTGACCAGATAGTCAGTACTCAATGTGACAGGTGGTTATCCATGTCGCCATTTACAAACATCTAAAATGCGTTAATCCAAATTACGATATACTTTTACGGTAAGGGAAAACATCGTGAGGAAACCTACCTTTTCCCCGAACAGCCAACAGTCAGTGCTTGTAAATGGCGACATGGCTTACCACCTGTCACATTGAGTACTGACTATCTGGTCAACAAGTAGGTTCGAGGTGGCAAAAAATGACTCATACATGTTACATCCACATTTCGACATGCCGGGATGAACGGCAGCTAGTTACTTTTCTTTTTACGTCCCAGATTATCACGGGTGGCTTATCACTACATAGTATAGAACAAAGTCGCTTTCTTTGTCCCTATGTCCCTTTGTATGCTTAAATCTTTGAAACTACGCAACGGATTTTGATGCGGTTTTTTTAATAGATAGAGTGATTCAAGAGGAAGGTTTATATGTAACTATAATAACATCCATTAAATAGTGGAGTAGGCTATATATTTTATAACCGTGCGAAGCCGGAGCGGGTCGCTAGTATACATACATATTATATACATACGCTGTATTTATTGAATATGTATGTTTGTAATAGTATTTGAATTCTATACATATATTTTTATTTATACTTTTCACAGCTTTTAACACCATCATTCCAAAACACTATATCTTCAAGCCACATCGATTATCCGACATGTACACAAATACAAAAGACATAAACACTTGCCTGTCCCATTTTACGCATAAATTGCACCCTACACTGTTCCCCACAAAAGGGTGATTATTGTCACCCTACTGCATACCCTCCCTTCGTAATAGGTCGATTTGTTAACATTAAATCAACTAGCGAAGATACAAAGGTCATCACGCCCGATTCTTTTTAGAGGGGTAGGTAGAGATCACGACTTCGTAACATAAGTTTTGAAGGGTCGATTTAAAAGTATGTTTTTTGATTATTTTTATGTAGTGACGTAAATAGAGAAAGGTATGTCAAGGTGGTTTGGGCACATGGAGCGGATGGATGAAAGGAGGGTTACGAAAGGAATCTATAAAGACAAAGTGGAAGGTAGAGTTGGACGGGGTAGGCGTAAAACTTATACAGATCAAATTGGAGACATTTTTCTCAAGGCGGGTGTAGCGTGAAGAACAGAAGAGCATGTATGAGAAGGTTAATGGGTGTGAATGAAGCAAGAGAAATTTGTCTACATCGCTCCGGGTGCCGATAAACTATCTCTGCCTATCCCCTTAGGGTGTCGTAGGTGGCGACTAAGGGACTAGGGGTCAATGTAATCTATTGGAGGATGGAATCAATTGGGCGATAGGATAGGAGGTACCAATGTAATAATAATAATATTTGGACATTATTACACCAATTGAACTACCCCCCTTAGTAAGTACATGTTCCATATGACATATTATCGTATCGCAGAGGTTATGTCTATCCTGAAAGGGATTAAAGGACGTGAATGTATATACATACATACACATCACGCCTGATTCTCTGTGTACGGATCGCCATCTGCCCCAAACCTGACAAACCACTTTCGCTTCATTGACACTCATACACCTCTAACACACTCGGCGGTTATAGGTACTTCTAACGTCACCCCTTTTTCAATATGGTGTCTATTTAACTGTCATGTCTTATTTGACCGGCTTCTACTTAACCGCCTTTCCACTTCACTCACATATATTCCTTTTGTCAATCTGCTATCATTCATCCGCATAACATGTCCAAGCCATCGAAGCATGCCCTTTTCAATCTTAGTTACTATATCTTCTTTCAAACCGCAACCTTCCCTTATCACACTATTTTAATTCTAACTTTCAATGTCATTCCTAATATGCTTCTCAGTGTCCGTATTTCCACATCATTTTTGTATATTGAATGTATTTGTATGTATACATATAAACTTATATGTTAGTTTATAAAATCATCATCAGCCTGTCTGAATCCACTGTTGGACATAGCCCTCCCCCAAATGACGCCACTTCTCCCTGTCAGTGGCCGTTCGCTTATAAATAACTAGCGACCTGCTCCGGCTTCGCACTTCTGGCTATTTAATGGATGTTATTATACATATAAACCTTCCTCTTGAATCACTCTATCTATTAAAAATAACCGCATCAAAATCCGTTGCGTAGTTTCAAAGATTTAAGCATACAAAGGGACATAGGGACAGAGAAAACGACTTTGTTTTATACTATGTAGTGATGGAGGAATAATAAGTTTAGGTTCTAAATCCTCACATATATCCAGACATAATCAAAAAGGGAGTGTGTATACACAAGTCGTGAAGCGTATGTTATATTTGTACAACGTGAAGATTAATTAATATTAGTAATGGACGATTAGCAAGTTTCCTTAAGATGTGTTCACGGACCATTTCATATCACACTGTGTTGGTTTTAACGCGAGCTGGGACGTAATAAGAATGCAAACTATAGTCTATTCGCGTTAAGTAAATATTGACGTCATTATATACAGAGGTTAAACTGGCCAATGAGGCGTGAGTAAATGAGAAAACAAGTCACATTGACCAATCGCAGACAACCGTTGTCACGTCTCATTGGTCAAATCGTGGGTACATGATGACGTCACTATTTTCTTAATGCGAATATACTATAGTTGCCGTTCTTCCCGGCTTGCGTAAAGGGAGATGTTAATAGTAGAGCATGTATGAGAAGGTTAATGGGTGTGAGTGAAGCAAGAGATTTGTCACCCGTTCCAGGTGGCCTGATAGTCTTTGTCTATCCTTTTTAGGACATAGAGACGTGAATATATGTATGTATGTGGATTTATTTTATAGGGAGATGGGTTAGTTATCAATGAAGCGAAAGTGGTCTGTCAGTGGGACAAATGGGGATCCGTGATTTTAGCCGACACCTCTACAGGGAATCTGACGTGATGTGTATGTATGTATTAACATATTATATATCTCGATCTTCTACCCGTCCTTTCCGGGATTAAAAACGTGAATATATGGAACCCCATAAATTTTTTGCCCATATGGTCACTGCAATACCGTTTCAGATCTTCGGGATTTATGTTATGGGATCTGACTTCCGTTGTAACATATGTTTTGCACTCACGACCATAATCCATACAGGAAGGGCAGAATTAAAGGTTTCGAAGAATGTTTAGTAACATTAATTTAGTTTAGTTTGAAAAAGGAATAGAATAGAAAAAAAAATTATTCACAAAAAACAGCACAGGTACAGAAACATTTACATTTATTACAATTGACAAGAAACTGCGCTGTCACTGTGAAAGGGCCCAGGCTCAGCATATGTTGCAGGCCAAAGCCCACGACGCCAATCCTCCGCCTGAGCTGTGACGTGAAAAAGGGTGACGTTAGAAGTACCTATAACCGCCGAGAGTGTATGAGAAGATGTATGAGGATCAATGAAGTGTCTCACTCAAATTCAAACAAAACAAAAATATAAACGCGTTCGTGATCCTTGCGGGGTAAACAGGTTCAGGTTTCCATCTCCGCAATTGCGAAGGTAGTAATTCTATGGCCACCTCGAACCCACGTGTTGACCAAGTCAGTACTCAATGTGACAGGTGTTAAGCCATGTCGCCATTTACAAGCACTAAATTCAAATATATATGAGTGAAGTGGAAGGGCGGTTATGTAGCGGCCGGCCTAATAAGACATATAACAGTCAGACAGACGCTATATTGAAAAAGGGTGACGTTAGGAGTACCTATAACCGCCGAGAGTGTATGAGAAGATGTATGAGTGTCAACGAAGCGAAAGTGGTCTGTCAGTGGGACAAATGGGGATCCGTGATCTCTTCCTACCCCTCTACAGGGAATCAGGCGTGATTTGTATGTAAGTAAATTCAAATCACAGCTTAACACGTAAAGTCAATATACCCCTGATTGAACCCTTAGGTGATGGGCTAACAACCCTCACTAAGGGTGGGCCCAGTAATTGATTTATGTCTACGGTGAGGGAAAATCCCGTGAGGAAAGTTGTCTATTTGTAAGAACACATTACAGTCAACGCTAAAAGTGCAGTCCCAATAACTGTTTATAAGGTTTTAGTTTATAAGAACAAAAGACAATATTTTTCATTTCGAAACACGCGAACGTATAGTGGCTATTGCAATGCATAGTGGCGCCAGTTTTAAAATGTAAAATATTGTCTTTTGGTCTTATAAACTTAAACCTTGTAAAAAGTTACTAGGACTGCACTTTTAGCGCTGACTGTACATTTACATAGGTTACTAGCCCATCGCCCAATAGATTCTATTTACAATTAGTCCCTTAGTCGCCTCCTATGACATGCCGGGAAGAACGGCAGCTAGTTAGCACTCTTTTTACGTCCCAGACTAGCACAGGACTATAAATATTACATTACATACGTTTTAAAATTGTATTAAAATAATTATATACATTAACTTATAACATTAGTCGCTAACGGTGAGGGAAAACATCGTGAGGAAACCTGCCTATCCCTCGGGACAGGTAATAGTCAGTGCCTATATACGGCGATACGGTTCCCTACCTATCACGTTGGGTGCTGTCTATCTAGTGAAACGCGGGCTTCGAATGACCCATACCTAACATGCCTTCGAAATTTCGGAGATGGGCATTCAAGCTTCTGACTACCCCGCCATAATAAAATAGGGAGTGTGTATACACAAGTCGTGAAACTTATGTTTTTTTTTCTTGTGTAATCAATCATATTAATATTATTTTGTCAATTATATATTGTAATACTAGCGGCCCTCTCCAGCTTCGCACGGGTATAAAATATATAGCCTACTCCACTATTTAATGGATGTTATTATATATATAAACCTTTCTCTTGAATCACTCTATCTACGAGTATTAAAAAAACCGCATGAAAATCCGCTGCGCAGTTTCAAAGATTTAAGCATACAAAGGAACATAGGGGCAGAGAAAGCGACTTTGTTTTATACTCTGTAGTGATAAAACATTGGTGACCGGTCGTTATCATCAAATATATCAAATCCACGGGAGAGATATAGAAATAAAACTGTCATATTAAAATTGCCATATCATCAGTAGTTGCTAACCAATAGTAACCAATTACCTCAAGCCCCTAATCGTTTCTTACAAAGATAGAATGCCACCTTTAATACCCTTATTCAATAGTAGGTACTTAATGTCATTCAATTTTAGGATTAAAAAAAAGTACAAAAGAATCTAAATTGCGTAACTGACTCGTTCAAAGATTGTTTGTTAACGTCCCTTTAGGAAAAAAATACTTTTAGAGATGGGTGGTAGGGTGATACTGTGGTGAGTATATACTTATTGACGACCTCCGTGGCGCGATCGATCGGTTAGACGCCTGAACGCTAATCCGGGTTCGATTCCCGGTGGAGGCAGAGTTAAGAACTACAGTCTTAAAACAAGTCTTAAATGTACTTACCAAGGGGCTAGTTCAATTGGTGTAATGATGTTCAAATATTATTATTATTATTACTTATACTTACTACTATAGTTATACTTTAGTACTTTTCGAATGATTTAAGTAATTATAAAATCGTTTGTTAACAGTCACCATATAAAACATAAGTATAAGAATTTCTTAGTGACATAATAAATTAAAAAAGAGTTTATTAATAGTCACCAAGATAAATACTGGGTATATAATTATGTTTACAGTTATTATTTAATTAGGAATATTTTCTAGTATTATTGTGAGGGAGATATTGAACGTAGAGTGTGTGCAGGTAATAAGATTAATGGGCCCATGTATAATGTTATAAGTAGCCTGTTGGTTTCTCAATCGGCACGTATGGCTATCCATAGGGCTGTGCTGGTTCCAACATTGACTTATAGTAGTGAAAGTTGGGTATGGCAAAAGAAGCATGAAAGTAGAATCAATGCCGTCGAAATGCGGTCCCTGAAAAGCATTGCAAGCATTAGGAGTGACATTGATAATAGAATTAGTTATAGTAGATAGTTTCCTCACCTAAGTATTCGGTGCATTCCGTTATTGTATTTTTAAATAACCTTAATTTAATATGATTTCAATGCTATTTTGAAACCTAAATAATAAAACTGTTCCTTAGTTTTCGGTTTTAATACTCACAACATTATTACTCATTTCACTTCAGTATACTCGTATATCAATACTTCTTTTGAGTAATACCCCATCACTAAACTCTTGAATATTGGGAACCACCAAAGAAGTATTGTAACGAAATAACAACCTTTTTAAGTACTCTTAGTGTCAGGATATTTCGAATTCTTTGCCTCAATAATTGATTACTTCAAAATTGGGAATTTTGGATTAAATATTGTATATATGTATGTATGTGAAATGCTTTTGTTAAGTTTCTTATTGTGAAATTAGTAGGTAGGAACCAGACCCGATTATTATTACATACATATATGCCTGAGTCGGGATTCGAACCTAGGACCTTTAATAAGAAGTCGGAGGTCTTACCCACATGGCTACAGCCACTAAATAATAATAATAATTGGGAAAATTAGGTATTACACTAATTAAGCTAGCCCCTTGGTAAGTTCATTTAAGACTTGATAAGGGTATTAGTCAACGTATATTTAGGAAATATATATTTATTATGTATGAATATATAGCATAATAATATATAATCAAAGACTAAACTGAAAGCAGAAGAAAAGCGTAGTTGTTAACTCTGCCTCTGGGAATCTTTCGGACCTCACGATTAGCGTTCACGTGGTTAACCGTTCGCGCCACGGAGGTCGTCAAACAACAAAATATATATAAAGGACTATATAAGTCATAGATAGGAAAAACATCTATATAATTTATCACTTCAAAATAACATTAACAGTCGTCTATGGTGCGTCAACAAAGTCACCAGCTCAGTGAAAGTTGAAAATACAAATAATTATTTTCGGCTGAATATTTAGTTTGTTGTGATGCCCAATTGGCTAAATATGTTTGCTTTGGGACTATATTTGGATCCTCAACTGGAACGAACCGAAGAACAAGGAAGAAAAGAAAGAAAAAGAAAAAAATATATATTAATTTTTTGGCTTGTTAATGCAGTAACCATGACAACGTTAACTTTCGAATTGAATTGCAAAAGTGAAAGTTTACCAAAAACAACTACTATCGTTTGGCATACTTAGGTATTACTTGTTAGTGGGGAACTATAATAGATCTTACATACATATAAATAAGTCCTATATAATATATAATAGCTTTTGAGATGGACAGAATTTCGGGCACTAGTTTAAGCAACTAAAAACTGTTAAAGTAATAATAAATGACAATAATATTTAGGACACTATTTTACCAAATGAACTAGCCCCTTGGTAAGAACATTCAAGACTTGTGTTAAGGATACTAATCAACGTATATTTAACCAATATGTACTTATTATATATATATATATATTATTATAGCATTATTTTTTGTCACATACTGTTGATTATAAAACGATCAATTCTATAAAATTCAATTTCCTTTGGTTCTATGTAGATTATAAGTTTCATCACTTCAATATGAGTAAAGTTAAAGGGCGGTTACGTAAAGGCCGGCCCAATAAAATATGACAGTCAGACGCCATATTGAAAGGGTCACGTTAGAAGTACATATAACCGCCGAGTGTCAATGAAGCGAAAGTGGTTTGTCAGTGGGACAGAAGGGGAGCCGTGATCTTTGCTGCCTCTACAGGGAATCAGGCGAGATGTGTATGTATATATCACTACATAGTATAAAACAAAGTCGCTTTCTCTGTCCCTATGTCCCTTTGTATGCTTCAATCTTTGAAACTACGCAACGGATTTTGATGCGGTTTTTTTAATAGATAGCGTGATTCAAGAGGAAGGTTTATATGTATAATAACATCCATTAAATAGTGGAGTAGGCTATATTTTATACCCGTGCGAAGCCGGAGCGGGTCGCTAGTGTACTATATATTTATGTTACAAGTTCAATAAACCTCGATTGTTGATGGTTAATAATTATGAATACTTTACTTCACAATCGTGATATAGTATATTCACGAACTTGATTTTAATAAGTACGTTCTCTTATAAAGTTGATTACATAGTTCTGGGTTACGATTATTGTACATTACGGGGTAGTCAGAGGTTAAAAAGTTCGCATTTTCAATGTCAATGTATGATTTGACGTAGCTCAGTTGTTTGGGGCTTGACTCTGTATCAGTGGGTACAGGGTTCAAATCTCGACTCGAGCATGTACTACTGGAAATGAAGTTTGATGAATTTCTATGTACATTTTCGTAATAAAAACACATTTACGAAATGAATCGAATATTACGGTAAGGAAACTTACCTGTTCCCCGAACAGTGCTTGTAAATGGCGACACGGCTTACCACCTGTCACATTGAGTACTGAAGGCAACACGTGGGTTCGACGTGGCCATAGAACTACCTTCGCTATTGCGTAGGACACCTGAACCTCTGACCCCGCAAGGGTTAAAACATTTTTTGTCTTTGTATATATAAGTTTATGTACTTTTCCTTCCATTTCAGGTTTGCAACAAATACCTATCGAATCGAGGCAGTTTGAAACGCCATATCCAAACCCAACATAACAAGACAGATGCTTTACGCTGTGATAATTGTGAAGAAGTTTTCTCGTGGCCAGCACTGTTGAAAAGCCATAAATGTCTCCGCAATCCCGTAACAAATGAGCCCTTTGATGATGCAAGGCCAGAAATCATCATCAGCAACTTGGATAACCAGGTTTATGACCCAACATACACAGCGGCGCTAGAACATTTTGCAGTGGATGAAACGGTGTGTGTTAAAGAGCCGGTTTATGACGTAGATGGTGCCAAAAATGTGAAGGTTTTGAAAGGGCCAGGTTATAATATTATATTGGAGGAGGTGCCGATTGAGTTTTGAGTGTAATATATATATATATATATATTTACAAATTTCCACTGACTGGGAGAAGTGGCGTCATTTGGGGGAGGCCTATGTCCAACAGTGGATTGATACAGGCCGATGATGATGATATAGATATATATATAACACATAAAAGAGAAATTGTGTCTTATAGTATAAGTACATACATATGCTTCACGACTTGTGTATGGGAGTGTGTACCCTTTTTTATTGAGGCGTGGTATTCAGAGGCTTGAATACCCATCTCCGAAATTTCGAAGCCATGTTATGGGTCATTCGAAGCCCGCGTTTCACTAAAGACAGCACCCATCGTGATTTGTGACGTTTATGTGTGTATATATATATTCACACCCTTTAATCCCATTAGAAGTGGACATAACCTTGGAGACACGATAATATCTCCTAGGTCACTTTTTAGCACGAATATTGGGGTTGTAATGTCATATGGACATTGGAGACAGGTTGCTAGCCTATCGTCAAATAAATACAATTAACCTCTTGTACTTTTCACCTCCTACGACAAGCCGGGAAGAACGGCAGCTAGTTAGAATTCTGTTTAGGTTTTCACGCCAAAGTATTAAATGTAAATTGTAAGTAAATTTAATGTTTTAATACCTAACTTTGTACCATTGTGTATATATTACATTCATATCAAGAAATATGTAAGTAATACATGTAACTCTTTACGATTATTACTCCTTCGGGGTAGTCAGAACGATGAGGGAAAACATCGTGAGGAAACCTACCTGTTCCCCGAACGGGTAACAATTAGTGCTTGTAAATGGCGACATGGCTGGAATTTCTATGTTCATTTTCGTAATAAAAAAACATTTACGAAATGCATCGAATTTTACGGTGAGGAAACTTACCTGTTCCCCGAACGGGTAAGTCAGTGCTTGTAAATGGCGACATGGCTTACCACCTGTCACATTGAGTACTGACTTGGTCAACACGTGGGTTCGAAGGTCACATAATCATACTTCCGCGATTGCGGAGATGTGAAATTGTTTTTCGTTTGTTTTGTACATAATAAGTTGTTATGAGTGATTTAATACTAAGATAATGTATATAAGATAAGTTTTTCGCATATGTTTAGTATTGTATAATATTAATACATATTATAGTTCAATTTTAGTTCCTAATTACATACATATACATTCACGTCCTTCAATCCCTTTTAGGGTGGACAGAACCTCGGAGATATAATTTCTCCTAGGTCACTTTTTAGCATATATGTTACGGTTGTTATGTCATATGGAACATTGGTGACAGGTTGCTAACCCATCGCCCAATTTAACCCTAGTCCCTTAGTCGCCTCCTACGACATGCCGGGAAGAACGGCAGCTAATTAGCATTCTTTTTACGTCCCAGACTAGCACGGGACATGTTCCTGATTATGGTTATGTAAAAAGTGGGCTTCGAGTGTCCAAAGACCCTTACAATGTTCAGTTCATGGTGAACACTTAACCTCTGTATGTCCCGCAAGGGTTAATGGTCGTGAATGATTATTTTGTAAGTATATATGTATATGTTACGACTAAAGGTAGGTTTATATATGCTTAATGTACTAAATAGCAATATATAAAACTTAACTTATATATATATATATATATATTTATATATATGTAGATTGTCACCTGGAACGGGTGACAAATCTCTGGCTTCACTCACACCCATTAACCTTCTCATACATGCTCTTCTGTTCTTCATGCTACACCCGCCTTGAGAGGAATGTCTCCAATTTGATCTGTATAAGTTCTACGCCTACCCCGTCCAACTCTACCTTTTACCTTGCTTGACGCTATACTTTTAAAATAAAAAGCCGAAATCATACATTTATGTACATACATACATACACTCCCTTCTCCTAAAAGATGGGTAGATACATATCAAGATACCCATACTAGTAAACCACTTTCGTTTTGCTGACTTCCATATAATTCCTTATATACACTCGGCAGTTATAGGTATTTCTAACGTCACCCCTTTTCAATATGGCGTCTCTCTGACTGTCATGTCTTATTAGACATTTTAACCTTTCTTTTTGGTGAGGTATAACATCGTGGAACCTGCCTATATCTCGCAAAAGGTAATATTCAGTATCCGTACAAAGTGGCAAGGTTTACCACCTGTCACGTTGGATATTATCAGGTTAAGTAGGTTTCGAGTGGCCTAAGACAACCATCACAATACTCAGTTGATGGTAGACACTCAATCTCTGACAATCAATCAATCAGCCTATGTCAGTTCACTGCTGGACGTAGGCCACCCCAAGGGTACTCAAAACACGATCACTCGTGGCCCGCAGCCAACCACTACCAGCGACATTTTTCAGGTCATCAGTCCATCTAGCAGGGGGTGTCCTACACTACGTTTACCAAGACGCGGCGATCATTCGAGAACCGCTTTACTTCAACGGTCGTCAGTTCTACGACAGTCTCTGTATATACAGGGTGGCGCATTCAAAACGGTCAGTATGGGAAAGTCTGAAACTATAAGAGATACGAAGATTTGTTCTTAGGAACCATGTCACCGATTTTGATAAAAAGAAAAACTGCATTCATACTTTCTTTGAAAAAACAACTGTATCCAGTACGGGAATCGAACCCGGTTGCTTTGAAAAAATATATTGGCCCTTTTCACTTTTTCTTTTTAAATATCGATTGTGTAGGTCTTAAGTTGTAAATGTCTCTATGAAACATGGTGTCGAAAATGAATAAAATGCATTGTTTTGGCATACTTTAGTTTATCATAGTAGTTTACATACACCTTAACAATATTCAACAGACATGCAAAATTGCCTCTATGGCTGTTTGTAGTTTTGTACTTCCCAACTTGTTACATACACCATATCATGTGGCATTAGCATTGCATTAATTCTTTAAGGAGGTTTTGTTATCTACAGTAATCAAAAACTAACAATCTATTGAAAACTCCACTTAAAGTGACGTGTTAAACCATATTAGAATATTTCTTGTGGGATTACGTTAAGGATGAATTTAATAAAACAAGCTATGACACCATTGAAGACTTAAAAGTAGCAATAAAGTCAATTGTAACGCAAATTCACCACATGAAAATACAAAATTCAATAGTAAGATCGTTACCTAAACGTGTTGAATATTGTATTAAAAACAACGGTGGTCACTTAGAAAACCTACTATGATAAACTAAAGTATGCCAAAACAATGCATTTTATTCATTTTCGACACTATGTTTCATAGAGATATTTACAGCTTAAGACCTACACAATCGATATTTATAAAGAAAAAGTGAAAAGGGCCAATTTATTTTTTCAAAGCAACCGGGTTCGATTTCCGTACAGGATACAGTTATTTTTTCAAAGAAAGTATGAATGCAGTTTTTCTTTTTATCAAAATCGGTGACATGGTTCCTAAGAACAAATTTTCGTATCTCTTATAGTTTCAGACTTTCCCATACTGACCGTTTTGAATGCGCCACCCTGTATAGAAAGGATATATGGTTGTAGTGTGTATCGATCTTACTATATATCTTACATACATACATTCACGTCATTTAATCCCTTTCGGGGTTTACAGAACTTCAGAGATATATATGCTAGGTCACTTTTCGCATAAATGGAATATTGGTAGCAGGTTAGTAGGCCATCGCCCAATAGATTCCATTAACCCCTAGTCCCTTAGTCATCTCCTATTTAATTCCGGGAAGAACGGCAGCTAGTTAGCATTCTTTTTACGTCCCAGCTAGCACATGACAATCTATCTTTAGTCGTAACATATTATATTTATATTTTGTGTTCATAATTTAGATGTAATATACATATTATACCGTGTCATACTTTGTGTGTATATAAAACATACATAAATTCAAATTCACCATAACATACGCTTCACGACTTGTATATGCACTCACTTTTTTATTGTGCCGGGGAAGTCAGAGGCTTGAGTGCCCATCTCCAACATTTCGAAGGCATGTTAGGTATGGGTCACTCAACGCCCGCGTTTCACTAAAGACAGCACCCAACGTGATAGGTAGTTAACCGTATCGCCGTATACAGGTATTGGCTATTACTTTCCTGAGGGATAGGCAGATTTACTCACGATGTTTTCCCTCACCGGTAGTGACTGTAAATAATGTACTATAAATATTGTCTAGAAAGTAATAAAAATGTTATAATAGTTTGTAATTCAATATTATTAACGCATTACTAAATTTCATCGTGAGGAAACCTACCTGTTCCCCGAACAGGTAATAGTTAGTGCTTGTAAATGGCGACATGGCTTACCACCTGTCACATTGAGTACTGACTGTCTGGTCAACACGTGAGTTCGAGGTGACCATAGAATTACTACATTCGCAATTGTGGAGATGGACACTTGAACCTCTAACTACACTGTAAGATCGTGAATTGAATTAGAATTGTACAATAAAAAGCCAAAGTATAAAGGTACTGATTAAGGTATTTCATGAAACCAAATTGAATGTATTCAACATTATTATTACTTATAGAAATTTCGATTGAATATAATGTACATATATTATCATCACGCCTGATTCCCTGTCGAGAGGTAGGAACCACGGATCCCCATTTGTCCCAATCCTGACAGACCACTTTCGCTTCATTCAACTACACCAAAATGTACAAAAATATTGTAATGACTTTAAATGGAACATTGGTGACAGGTTGCTAGCCTATCGCCCAATTGATTCCATTGAGAAGTCGCCTCCTATATGCTAAGGAAGAAAAGCGGCTAGTTAGAATTGTATGTGTTATTAGCTTTTACTTGTAAATATTTAGTTTATTTAATACTTTGAAATTGTAAACTCAAATATGTTTTATAAGACTATATCTGTGTTTATTCTTTCATTCCTTATAACAACGGCTGTTGACATAATGGAAATTAAGCAACTCTAATCTTGGACAGTGGCAGGATGGGTAATCAGATTGAACTGTGAGGGGACAAACATCGTGAGGAAACCTACCTGTGCCCCGAATTGTGCACTGACTATCTGGTTTACAGTTGGGTTTAAATTGGCCATAAAAATATTACGAGGTGTAATGGTGGTCAGTCCACTGCTGGATGTAGGCCTCCCCAAGGTAACGCCACAAAACACGATCACTCGTGGCCCTCAGCTAACTATCAGCGACCTTCTTCAGGTCATCGGTCCATCTAGCAGGGGGGCGTCCTACACTACGTTTACCGAGACGCGGCCGACATTCGAGAACCACTTTGCTCCAACGGTTGTCCTACTGCCACTTTAGCTTGTAACATCGATAGACAATGTCTGCTACTTTGGTTCTCTGCCGGATAATCTCGCTCCGGACTCTGTCCCTTAACGAGATACCCAGCATCGAACGTTCCATTGCTCGCTGAGCGACATAATCGGTGAGCCAGCCCGACTGTCATGTTCCACGTCTCGGCATCGTATGTCATTACAGGTATGATGCACTGATCGAAAACCCTGGTCTTAAGACACTGCGGTAGTGGCGACGAGAAGATATGACGCAGCTATATTATTAATAATAATAATATCTTTATTCATAAAAGAGGCAACATAATCACAAATACCTAACTGCCATCACTAGATTACTGAGATAACCTGTATCGATGACAGCAGGCTCAAAACCATTGGACACACAGTGTGAAGCTTATTTTATAGTTACAGATTCAAGGAATATAACCCACAATTGACAATGTCAAAACAGCACCTAGAATTTCCAAATAGTGACAACCGTAATCTCGCCAGCTCCACAGATACGCAAATAAAACGTAACTTAACTTAAACAGAGTTTCACATTGCATAAATTATTACACATATGACAATATTATATACTTAATCTTTACATACATACATATACCAGAGACTTATACATACAAACACATATTATATGAATATAGTTGTTTTGAAAAGTCGCTTATAATAGTAAGTCAAATAGCTGTTCCACCTCCAAATACGAGAGGCTCAGCAGGTATTCAGTAACCAATGATTTGCATTCGTGCCTATTCTTGGGGTGACTAATTAATACATGTAATAAAACCACTATAAACTGTTCCAAGACTTTTATTCACTACCATCGCACCATATTCCTGTATTCCTCACACAGAGAAACGCGCTTGATGCTCTCATAGCCTGTAGGACGTTATTACACCAATTGAACTAGCCCCTTGCTAAGTGCATTTAAGACTTGTGTTAAGGGTACTAGTCAACGTATATTTAACAAATACATACTTGTTATACATAGATAAATAAATATAGCATATATAATCAACAACCACACTGGTAAGCAGTAGAAAAGCGTAGTTCTCAACTCTGCCTCCACCGGGAATCTTTGGGACCTCACGATTAGCGTTCAAGCATGGGGTCCCGTTTCATACTATTTTTTTCGACCAAAACTTGAAGCATCAATAGGTGGCGCTATAAGTCTTGATGACTTATAGCCAGCCAGATAAAAAAATAATTATTGAAAAATTTTGCGATTTTTAGCTATATTCATACATAATTCATCATAATATGAATTTATTTACTTACTAGTGAGTAATGGAAAGTGCGGATATCAATTTGGATACTGTAGTATTATATTATCTGTGGTTCAGGCACAGATAATATAATACTAGTTCAGGTAATGAAACCATTAATTTCATACAGGTAATAAAACCACTATAAACTGTTCCAAGACTTTAATCCACTACCATCGCACCATATTCCTGTATTCCTCACACAGCGAAACGCGCTTGATGCTCTCATAGCCCAAGATAATGCTGAAGGAAAAGCACGCAGATTGAACTAGCCTCGCCGATAGTCCCTTTACGTATAGGCCGTATAGCCCTTCTTCTTCCCAAAGGTCTTTAAACGCCTTTTTCATTGAGCCTATTCCTTCCACCTAGGACAAATAGGGTTAAGGTAAGTATAAATGAAGTTTTATTATTATTGATATACTTAAGAATATGCTATAATAGTTTATTTTATTGAAAATTTTAACAACATAATCTTTACAAGAAATGGAAAATATAAGAAGAATAACGAAATAAAAGAATAACAAGAAATAATATTTACAAACTTAAAAACTAGGTAATATAATTATTAATTTAATTCGACATAGCTCAGTTGTTTTGGGTTTGACTTGACTTTAAAGAATGCTAATTAGCTGCCGTTCTTCCCGGTATGTCGAAAGAGGCGACTAAGGGATTAGGAATACATGAGATCAATTAGACGATAGACTAGCAACCTATCAATGTTTGATATGACCTCAAACCCCCAATTTATCCTAAAAAGCGACCTAGAAGACTAAATCTTCGAGGTTCTGTCCACCCCGAAAGGGATTGAAGGACGTGAATGTATATGTATATATGTACAAATCACCTACATAAAGGAGTACCTATAACCGCCGAGAGTGTACGAGAGGATGTATGAATGTCAATGAAGCGAAAGTGGTCTGTCAGTGGGACAAATGGGGATCCGTGATCTCTGCCTACCCATACAGGGAATCGGGCGTGATGTGTATGTATGTAACATAACATACATACATACATACGCTTCACGACTTGTGTATACACACTCCCTTTTTTATTATGGCGGGGTAGTCAGAGGTTTAGTCAGTGGTTTGAGGTATGAATGTTGTATGTATGTATGTATATCTTACCTGCAACCGCGCCCTTACAATATCCAAGGGGTTGGTCAGGAGTGTGGTAGTGAACCCTCCAAAAGTGCCCGCCACACACTGGATTAGCAGTATGGAAACCCATTCCGGGGTTATTCTTAGTAGTTCCTCTGGAAAAATAAAAATAAACGTTCACATATATTTATGGACTGTTGATTAATAACTAACGGGACTTATCGCGTAAGTTTTTATATAACCCGACGTTTCGGCTACGTTGCAGTAGCCATGTTCACGGGCAAACTGTTTTAATATATAAAAACATACGCAATAAGTCCCGTTTGGTTATTAATCATGCGTATAAATCTCGAATCTCTTAAAACTATATATATATATATATATATATATATATACAGGGTGGCGCATTCAAAACGGTCAGTATGGGAAAGTCTGAAACTATAAGAGATACGAAGATTTGATCTTAGGAACCATGTCACCGATTTTGATTAAAAGAAAAACTGCATTCATACTTTCTTTGAAAAAACAATTGTATCCAGTACGGGAATCGAACCCGGTTGCTTTGAAAAAATAAATTGGCCCTTTTCACTTTTTCTTTTTGAATATCGATTGTGTAGGTCTTAAGCTGTAAATGTCTCTATGAAACATGGTGTCGAAAATGAATAAAATGCATTGTTTTGGCATACTTTAGTTTTACATAATAGTTTACATACACCGTAACAATATTCAACAGACATGTAAAATTGACTCTATGGCTGTTTGTAGTTTTGTACTTCCCTACTTGTTACATACACCATATCATTACATTAGCATTATTTTTGCATTAGCATTGCATTAATCCTTTAAGGAGGTTTTGGTATCTACAGTAATCAAAAACTAACAATCTATTGAAAAGTCCACTTAAAGTGACGTGTTGACCCATATTAGAAAATTTCTTGTTGGATTACGTTAAGGATGAATTTAACAAAACAAGCTATGACACCATTAAAGACCTAAAAGTAGCAATAAAGTCAATTGTAACAAAAATTCACCACATGAAAATACAAAATTCAATAGTAAGATCGTTACCTAAACGTGTTGAATATTGTATTGAAAACAACGATGGTCACTTAGAAAACCTACTATGATAAACTTAAGTTTGCCAAAACAATACATTTTATTCATTTTCGACACCATGTTTCATAGAGATATTTACAGCTTAAGACCTACACAATTGATATTTAAAAAGAAAAAGTGAAAAGGGCCAATTTATTTTTTCAAAGCAACCGGGTTCGATTCCCGAACTGGATACAGTTGTTTTTTCAAAGAAAATATGAATGCAGTTTTTATTTTTATCAAAATCGGTGACATGGTTCCTAAGAACAAAACTTCGTATCTCTTATAGTTTCAGACTTTCCCATACTGACCGTTTTGAATGCGCCACCCTGTATATATATATATATGGACTTTGAAAGATAAATAATATATGTCATAATATAAAAAACATATTCAATGTTCCAAATCGGGTCTCCGTGACCCACGCTCCGGCTTTCCAAGGAGCCATACGTGACGGGATTCGAACGTCGTCTCGGTTACGTAAAAGCCGGCTCAATAGGACAGTCAGATAGACGTCTATAATGAAAAAAGATGACGTTAAGAGTACCTATAACCGCCAAGTGTGTGTGAAGAGATGTATGAGTGTTAATGAAGTAAAAGTGGTTTGCCAGGTTCAGGGCAGATGGGGATCCGTAAACTCTGTATACCCCTCTACACAACAAGCGTGATGTGTATGTAAAATATGCTGTATCATGCTAATAAGTGACCAAGGAAATATTTTCATGTCTCCAAAATTCTGTCCTTCTCGAAAAGTATTAAAATGACGACAATGTACGTATGTGTGTTTGGTTTTAAGCGTTTCCTCCGTACCTTGCACGACATAACAAAACAGACGACATTACATTATTAAAAATAAATTATTATAGCTCATTTCAAACACTCGCAATTTATACACATTTTTTGACTATACGAGACCGGAAACTGGGTCAAAACGTCACATCACATAATGTATCTATATTTTTATCGCGGTAAAAATAAACAAAAACTCACCCTGATAAACAGTATACAAAGCCCACCACAGCGCTGAATTAGGCACGTACGCGCACAAAGACGCCGTATACCCCCTGTAGTAGCCCTGCGCGCCGTGTAACTGGTAAACGCGCACCGCCACGCTCCGCGCTAACGCTGCCCGCGACACGCGCGCGCTCACGTCCACGCCGAGCGGGTTCATGCGCTGCAACGGTGAAGGACAACCGAGTGATAAAGGCATGTTTGTGACGGAGTTGTAAGATTAGTGAACCCATTGAAACAAGTGATCGATGAGGTATGAGTCTGACGGAGTGGTAAAGTTGAGACTGGTGTATCAAATATATCTAATTATAATAATAAAAGCGTAATGTCTCTAAGATTGTCTGTATTTCATCACAGAGCCCAATGAAAATGATGAAGTCAACACACAATATCAATTATAAACAAAAAACAATAAAGACAAGTGATCGTAGTGGCATGGGTAAGGTGGAGTGGTAAGTTTGTCACTAATGTAACTAAGATTGTCACCATTAACCCACGCGGGGTAGTTAGAGGTTCACGTGTCCATCTCCCCAATCGCGGAGGTAGTAACTATGTGGTCACTTCGAACCCACGTGTTGACCAAGTCAGTACTCAATGTGACAGGTGGTAAGCCATGTCGCCATTTACAAGCACTTCGGAGACCGAATCGGAGAAATGAATTATAAATAGACACATTAATATAATACACTCCAGACACAAATTAACCGTTCAACTGCAGAACATGTTGGATGAACAATATTGTTTCTTTTTTTAATCAGCAATAATAAAAAAACGTTGTTATAATTCATTTTCTTTTGACCTACATATTTACTAGACATAATATAAAATCATATTTTTGGGAGACTCACGATTTTTATTCATTTTACAAGAAAACAGTACTAATCGCGTATATTTTATAAACAAACAATTACTTTTACTACCCGACGTTTCGGCCATGTTCTAAATAGGCCAAACGCAGTTCTTTGTTTATAAAATATACGCTACAAGTCCTGTTTTCTTATAAATAATAAAAAAAATCTTTTGTTTGTAAGCACTTTCATATTTAGGGCAAATTATGTATGTAGGTAAATTGTGAATGTATATACATACATACACATGTAAAATGGTTCCGACATAAGACCAGCGGTGCGTTTGCCACCAAACGCAACATACCCAGCTGAATTAAAACCCTTTTGCTGCGACAATAACATGCACAAGTTATACCTCCTAGTTTGTAAGTTTGATTTGTAAAATATTTGTATTGTGTACGTTTTTGTGGCTGTAAATAAACGCTTTTATTGTTCATGATTAATAACTAACGGGACTTATCGCGAAAGTTTTAATATAATAAAGTTACCTTTATTAACCCGACGTTTCGGCTACGTTGCATGCCATGGTCACGGGTAGGCTCAGTCTTTGGTCAATTTATTATAATAATAAGTCAAGTAATAATAAGTCGATAAGTCCCGTTAGTTATTAATCATGAGTATAAATCGCGAATCTCTTAAAGCTTTTAATAATAATAATAAAGCATTTATTTACAGCCACAAAAACATACACAATACAAATATTTTACAAATCAAACCTACAAACTAGGGGGTATAGCTTGTGCATGTTATTGTCGCAGCAAAAAGGTTCTAACTCAGCTGGGTATGTTACGTTTGGTGGCAAACGCAACGCTGATATTATGTTAGAACTTTTATTATTATTATTATTAAAATCTTACCTTATTAGGATCCCTTCCCTTTATCAAGCCCAACACCATGAGGTGCTGGGACAGAACGTCGAAGGGCACGATTATCGTCTGTCCTACTAGGGATGCTAGCCCACCACCTATGAAAGACTGAAACGAGAAAATCATACATATTATTATCGCTACATAGTATAAAACAAAGTCGCTTTCTCTGTCCCTATGTCCCTTTGTATGCTTCAATCTTTGAAACTACGCAACGGATTTTGATGCGGTTTTTTTTAATAGATATAGTGTTTCAAGAGGAAGGTTTATATGTATAATAACATCCATTAAATATTGGATAGGCTATATATTTTATACCCGTGCGAAGCCGGAGCGGGTCGCTAGTTATATTTACTATGCGATGAATACTATGGTGAAGGAAAACATCGTAAGTAAACCTACCTGTTCTCCGAACAGGTTATAGTCAGTGCTTGTAAATGGCGACATGGTTTACCACCTGTCACTTTGGGTACTGACTATCTGGTCAACACGTGGGTTCGAGCTGGCCATAGAATTACTACCTTCGCAATTGCGAAGATTATATATATATACTAGGGCTTATTTTTAATCTTAACACAAGTCTTAAATGTAGTCAGCAAGGGCTAGTTCAATTGGTGTAATAATATCCTACAATATTATTGTTTATCAATTACCTAAATATTTTAGTTATGTTTTTATTAGTACCATAGTATTGCGAAGGTAGTATGTAATTGTATTCTATGTCACCTCAAACCCTCGTGTTGATCAGATAGTCAGTACTCAATGTAACAGGTGGTAAGCCATGTCGACATTTACAAGTACTCAGTAATACCGTGTTAGTATATGGTGAGGAAACCTACCTGTTCCCCGAACAGGTAGGTTTCCTCACCATGCTTTCCTTCACCGTAAAATCGTAAATGTATTTTAATTACGAAAATGTACATAGAAATTGATTAAACTTCTTTTCTATTGGTAGATTCTCATCGGGATTAGAACCCTATACCCACTGATACAGAGTCAAGCCTCAAACGACTGAGCTACAATATATACGTCTTATACTAACACGGTTATACATACAATAATTTGAAACTCACTTTAATTTTGGGGTCCATATCGTATTTGCCGAGCTCATGTCTCACTCCCTCGTATGTTGAGATGTAAAATACACCCGATATTATCTGAAACTGGAAATAAATAAATATTAATACTAAATTACTTAAACATTACATACGCTATAGTTTTAAGAGATTCGCGATTTATACACATGATTAATGATTAACGGGACTTATCGCGTAAGTTTCCTTTATTAACACGACGTTTCAGCAGACTGACGATTCATATTTCTTCGCCTCCACCATGAATCGTCAGTCTGCCCGTGACCATGGCTACTGCAACGTAGCCGAAACGTCGTTTTAGTAAAGGTAATTTTATTATATAAAAACTTACGCGATAAGTCCCGTTAGTTATTAATCATGAAAAACACCTCATTCAATTTCATTCATGGGTTCATGACAGAGCCAGGATTCAAACCTAGGACCTCTGATAAGAAGTCGAAGGTCTTCCCCACTGGGCTATAGCCACTTCATAACATAACCAAATAACTAATTCTACGGTGAGGGACAACATCGTGAGGCAACCTACCTGTTCCCCGAACAGGTAACAGTTAGTGCTTGTAAATGTCGACATGGCTTACCACCTGTTGTTACATTGAGTACTGACTATCTGGTCAATACGTGGGTTAGAGGTGGCCAAAAAATTACTACCTTCGCAATTGCGGAGATGGACACGTGAACCTCTGACTACCTCGCAAGGGTTGTTTGTCTTTTAAAAAACTTTGAAGGAAGATAGACCTTATACCGTCAATATCTATACTAATATTATAAAGCTGAAGAGTTTGTTTGTTTGTTTGAACGCGCTAATCTCAGGAACTACTGGTTCGAATTCAAAAATTCTTTTCGTGTTAGATAGATCATTTATTGAGGAAGGCTTTAGGCTATATAACATCACCCTGCTACTAAAAGGAGCGAAGAATATAATATAAAAATCAAATTATAATTACTGTGCCATCTATGTTTCATGTAATGAAAACTTCTGAACAAATAAAAATGTGGCAAATTATTTGATATTGCTTGTGGTATATATAATCTTATATACATACTGAGCTACGAGGTATAGGTGTGTTGTGTACGTTTGTTCTTATTTTAATACTATGTTATTTATACCATGTAATTAGTACGTCATCGCAAGGTTGCCTGTTAGGGTGACGTACATTTCTGAATGAAATAAATAAATATACTTACACTAGACAACCAAAACCCTCTATACAATCCAGGTATGCCTTCGTGCTTATAAATAGTCCTTAGGGCATCTATCACTCCCTTATATGCCTCTTTCCGCCTCTGGATCTGAATTTGTGTCTTCACTAACGTCAACGGGTATAATGCACATCTAACTGAAATGTGGAAATAGAGTAATAAATACTAAATAATATAATAATAATATCTGTACATTATTTCACCAATTGAACTACCGTAGCTAGAAAGCTTAGTTCTTAACTCTGCCTCCACCGGGAACCGATCCCTCATAATTTACATTCAGGTGGCTTACCAAATATATACATACATATATTCACGCCTCTACGTCCCCAAAGGAATAGGAAGAGACTGGATCTCTACTTGTAACGTTCCTGACAAATCTTTATTGCTTCACTCTCTCCCGTTAACCTTCTCATACATACTCTTATGTTCTTCCCATTACATTCATATTTTTAGTCATGTCTTTCAATCCTTTTGAGGATAGACAAACATATCATATGTATTATTATTATATTATTATATCGTCACAATCGTAGAACATAGACGGATCTTCATTTTCCATACTTTACAAAAGAGGGCATTGAAGTTAAATCGGCTTTTTAAATTTTGCATTTGTATTTAATTTAAAGTGTTATAAAATACTATCCAAACAAAACTATAATAATTTGTCTAGTTTTTGTAAAAAGTCACACGTCAGTGTTCTACGTTTATGACGATATATACATTGTATAAGTATGAACTACTAAAGACTCACCAGAAAAGCTACTAAGCATTGACAGGGGAAAGAACTTCTTCTTATCCATCATACTCCATTCAATATTCGTGATCAATTGCGGTGGAGGCGTTTCGTACGTACCCATCTCGTCTATATTCCTACCGTCTCTATCTCTATTAAAACTTACGTTGTATAACATTTATATCATCCATTCACAGGTATGGTAACTATATTGTACTTTGTCAATTAATTATTTGTGATAAATTATGTATTTTTGTTAATTATTTAGTTATAATAAATTATATATCTTTTAGTTTTCTTTTCGATTGGAATAAATTAAATATATATTTGCAATTACATAAACTTGTTTGGTTTGAAATGTTTTTTACATATAAGTTATATTATCTTCTTGTGTTCAACCAAAATAAATGTTTTATTAAATCTTCTAACAATATTAAATACAATAACTAAAATTAATCAACAATTACTCCAAATACAACTTAAAACAATAACAGACTAGACTATAACAAAATTAATTAATTAATTTATTTATTTAACTGATTATTGAGGTATAAACTTTGCTTTTATTAATCTATAGGTTCTTCCATCTTATTTAGTGCTGTTTAGCGCTTTGAGATTTATGTACACCTGAAACAGAGAAAGCGTATTTAAATTTACTAATATAACTACAACTTTTATAATACATACATACACATTATGCCTGATTCCCTGTAGGAGGTAGGAATCACGAATCCCCATTTGTCCCGATCCTGACACTTTCGCTTCATTGACACTCATACATCTTCTCATACAAACTCGGCGGTTATAGGTACTCCTAACTTGTATAACTTTGTATAATTGGCGATGGATTGGGCACATATTGAGAAGACCAGAAAACTATGCCCCAATGTAGAATAGAATAGAAAAACGTTTATTCACAATAACAACAATACAACACACATTACAAAAATAGGTATATTAAAAATTGGTTCTGAGGTAGTAATTCTATGGCCACCTCGAACCCAAGTGTTGACCAGATAGTCAGAACCCAATGTGACAGGTAAGCCATGTCACCATTTTGAAGCACTAACTATTATCTGTTTGGCGAACAGGTAGGTTTCCTCACGATGTTTTCCCTAACCGTATATTGTTGGGCACCCTATATTGCTGTTGTGAAAATAGCAGTCAAATGGTTTCCTCAAGGTTCTCGTAAAGACAAAACAGATCTGGTGCCGATCTGTTGATCTGTCTGCTCTCGGTCTTGGCTTATCATGAGCTGAGATTGAAGTCAATTCGCAAGATAGGTTCAGGTGGCATGCTTTGTTCCTATTTCCCTGATGAGGGATTCAAGGATTTAAGTAAGTACTATAACTTTAACAATTCGCCTCAAAGAAGTTTATATCCAATTTAACTTATTCTTCCGTTGTAAGGAAAAAGGGCACTACAAACATTTTTGAAAAATTGTGTTGTATACATATTTAGAATCAAGAAAAATGGCATTTACTCCATTTTTTGTAGAATTTTATCGTCAAGGAATTTAGAGATGCCATAGGCATACAATAGGTTGCCACACTGAAGCAGAATATGGTAAAAACTTTAATGCCAATTATCTTAGTTTGACCAAAATGATAGATGTGCTCTTCTCTTGTAATATGGCAGTATTAGTTAGTGGTTAGAGTCCATCCTGATTTATGTAAAATAACTGAATCATGACTTGCAAAAAATATACTGACATATGTACCCTTTTTGCAAGTTGTAATGCAACCGAGTTAACTAATAAAAGATAAGAGAACATTTAAGAATTGCGTAGAATACTACAGTGAGGGAAAACATTGTAAGGAGACCCACCTGTTCCTCGAACATTAAATCAATATTTTATATTTTATCATTTTATGTAGCTAATAGGCCAGAGCATTTATAATATGGTAGATGATTTAATAAGGTAGTGGTAGGCATAAGGTAGTAATTGTATGGATCCCAATGAAATCAAAGAGGTTAGTTGGTCAGTTAGTTACTGCTTACCTAATATATTTAATGTACTACTGATGAACATAGATTTCCTATGTTATATTTGGTAGTATAGTAAAACCTTGTAGATTTTATTACAGATTGAACTAGTCTATATGTAAATTAACCTGATTATATATACTCTCGAACATAATTCTTATCACTTGTATCATAAAACATTTCAAAAAGGGTATGTACACTCAATTACATCATGAATGAATAATCAATGAAGATTTCCAATAGGAATATTATTAGAGCATTCCAATAGCAAAAGAAAATCCTAGCATCATTTTAATTTATTGGTACTGTACATAGGAACGGAGAAATTTAAGATAAAATTAAAATAAACATTATGTGGATACCTACTTTCAATGTCACTAACCTTAAATCATCTTTAAATAAAGTATTATCGTGTAATAAAAGGATTCACGAGGAAGAATGATTTTTATCTTGTCTGGAAGTTATCTTAATGTCTGTCTGTGTTCAGAGAAATGAAGAAAAAAGATAATAAATGAACATTAAATTAATGGAAATATATACGCAATAACTTACCGATTAAATAGCTGCATATCCATAACACTGAACGAAGATTCAAGGTAATTATAAGGCTATTTTTATAGTCAAAACAGTGTAATTGTGTTTGTTTAGTAGTTTTATGTAATATTCAATGGAAATTATCAAAAAAATTGATAAAAATCTCAAGGCTCTACACTGTCACCTGATTGGTTAATATAATTATATCGCCATATTGCATAACGTTCCATTTTATACAAAGCTCCATAAATGTCAGAATTATCACAATAATTTTTTACTTGAAATGTAAGTAAAATGATTGATATTGAGTTTCAGCATTACTTTTTAATAGTAAAATGTGAATTTGATAAGTTTTATCACAAATATTAATGAATAATGCCTTATTATTGATAATATACGTTATCATGATGTTATAAATTCTGTTCGCTGTAACGTTACTATTTCACGATGACGGTGTTTTTAACTTGTTGTCAAATAAGTGCCAAAACTTTGTTCAACGTCATACATTTTACTTCGGTGATGAAAGATTTTGTAAACGTACGAAGAAATAATAATTGACGTCAATGAATTGAGTAAATTTGTCAGGTGCATAAGAGGTCTCATATGAATTTTATATTTTGCAGGACCAAAAGCATCACATTTTCTAGTTTGTCTTGGTTTGAGAAAGAAAAATCTTTTTTTTCCACTTCTTTTAATCGTTTGTCTCTATGTCCCAACCAAAAGAACTTTCGAATTAATCTATATAGAGTTATAACAAGGTTTATTACAATATTATTTTCGTATATGTAAAACACACATTGACAGCTCGAACAATGACAGCTAAATAAAAAAATTAAAAAAGTTATTGTTTTGGTGTAAGTTTCTAAAAAGTTTACATTTTCTTTTCTCTGATTTCTTCACTTTAAAACCGTTTAAAAATGGTAAGTTTTTAATGAAAATAATAAATTGAACTATTGGCTTTCTATTAGGATATGTTTTAACGTTTGTTTCTCGGTTACAGGCCCGTTATTTTAAGGAACAAGACATCGATGGTGAGTAACCTACATACTGATTATTATCTATGCATATTATCCCGTTATCTTTCGATTTTCTCTCTATTTATATGATAAAATGTCCGCAGCTGTAGGTTTTGTGCATAATTTAAGATAGTAATTATTGTTATGATTTCAGATTAGTCTAAAATAGACTTCTCTATATGTATAATAGTTTTTATGATTATAGGTTTGATATCCAAAGAAAAGACAGTCTACCTTAATCTTCAAATGGATAGTCTACGATAATCTTGGAAGGGGTTGATAGAATATTAGGTTCCTAAGTTATGCCTATGCATACATACTCATATGTACTTTAGTACTATTTAGCCTTTTCGCAGCATACATATCAAAATATAAGGAATACTATTTAATCTGGCTGTTCTATTGCTTGAAACATAGACCAACCAAAGATATCTTAAATTATTTTCACTTAAATAGAGCTACAGACTCTTGACCACCCCACAATGCTTATATATTATTATAATTCTTTTATATATATTCTAAAATTTTCCTTTCTAACCTCCACAGAGTTCCGTGAGTGCTTCTACCTCTTTGCTCGTTCAGGGCAGATAACCTCCTTAGACGAACTTACTGTTGTAATGAGGTCCTTAGGAATGAGTCCCACTATACAAGAACTGACTGGTAAGTTTACATACATATATTAATGCCTCTACGTCCCCAACAGGATAGGCAGAGACTATTAGGCCACCTGGAATGGGTGACAAATCTCTCTTGCTGCACTCACACCGGTTAACCTTCTTATACATGCTCTTCTGTTCTTCACTACGTACACCCGCTTTGAGAAATAGGTCCCCAATGGATTAGTTTGTGTTCTATGCGACCTACCTTGTCGAAATATTTTGACGTAGCTCAGTTGTTTGGGGCTTGACTCTGTATTGAGCTTATCTTGAGCTTGTACCAATGGAAATAAAGTTTCATGAATTTGTATTTTCATAATAAATATGAGGGATAATATAATAATAATAGTGAGGGAAATCATTGTGAGAAAACCTACCTATTCCCTGAACAGTAATAGTCAGTGCTTGTAAATGGCGACATGGCTTACCGCCTGTCACATTGAGTACTGACTATCTGGTCAACACATGGGTTCTAAGTAACTGTAGAATAAATTCTACTCTTAAATTTGCTTAGATGGAAACCTGAATCACTGACTACGCTGCAAGAGTCAATGGTCGCGAACGTGCTTGTTTATTAGTCTTTTAAATAATAATATCATTCCAAACCTGTGACTATGTTAAAAGTGACTAGTAGTAAATTATTAAATAATTATATCTCCGAGGTACTATATACGCTTGAAGGACCTAAATGTATTTATGAGCCAGTTTTGTGCAACAATTGATACAAATATTATACATTCATATCTTTTAGTCTCTTTTGCTATGGACAGAACCTTGGTGATACAATAATATAATAACATGCTAGATTTCTTCATAGCATGAACATTGGGGTTGAAGTGACAGGTTTCTAATCCATCGCCTGGTTAATTCCATTTACCCCTAGTCCCTTATTCGCCTCCCTTGACATGCCGGGAAGAACGGCAGCTAGTTAGCATTCTCTTTACCTCCCAGACTTTTTTTTAATAATAATTAGTGTATATTAATGACATATTTTTTATAAAAAATGTTTTTTTTTTCGACTTTCAGTAAGTGATTTTATGATCCTTATATTGAATAAAAAGATTTTCATTTTATTTCATTTCACTAACAAAAGATATGTATTTAATCTTTTGCAGGCTACCTAAAAGGCAAAGGAGGTAAGATGTCGTTTGCGGACTTCTTGGAAGTGATGCATATACATTCCAAAGCGGAGAACTTACCTAATGAGGTACGTACATATTCGTTGTATCACTACATAGTATAAAACAAAGTCACTTTCTCTGTCCCTATGTCCCTTTGTATGCTTAAATCTTTGAAACTATGCAATGGATTTTGATGCGGTTTTTTAATAGATAGAGTGATTCATTAAATAGCCAGAAGTGCGAAGTCGGAGCGGGTCGCTAGTTAATCATATAATATCAATCAGCCTATGTCAGTCCACTGCTGGACGTAGGCCTCCCCAAGGGTACAAAACACGATCTCTCGTGGCCCTCAGCCAACCACTACCAGCGACCTTCTTCAGGTCATCGGTCCATCTAGCAAGGGGGCGTCTTACACTAGGTTTACCGAAATTCATATAGTCTGTTGTAAAATAATAGTTATCTTGTAGAGGGGTTGGCAGAGATCACAGATGTCGATCTGACCTGATCATGAAAAACCACTTTCGTTTCATTGACACTCTTCATACACACTCGGCGGTTACAGGTACTTCTATCATCACCCTTTTTCAATATATCGTCGATCTGACTGTCATATGTCTTATTGGGCAGCACAGTAGTAAATTGTCAAAAGGAATACGTACAGCACTCACACGTATTCCTTTTGTCAATTTACTATCATTTATCCGCATTACATGTCCAAACCATCCAAGCATGCCACTACATATTCGGATACATACATAACATACGTTCTGCTATTCATATAACTTAATATACATAGATCGTTAGAAGGTAGGTAATAGTGGATAAGTATATAGATACATATTCACATCCTGTAATCCCTTTCGGGGTGGACAGTACCTCAGAAGTAAAATATATCCTGGTCACGTGCATGACTATTAGGGTCGTTTATATGGACCATTGGTGATAGGTTGCTAGCCCATCGCCCAATAACGTCCAATGACTGCTAATCATTTAGTTCTCATGATGTTTTTCTCACCGCAGAATACTACGAAATACGGCGCAATTCTCTAATGTATTTTTATTACGAAAATGTGCATAGAAATTCATTAAACTTCATTTCCATTGGTACATGCTCAAGCGGGATTTGAACCCTGTACCCACTAATACAGAGTCAAGTCCCAAACAACTGAGCTACGTCGAATTAATTGTTTTATATCTGTTACTTTTATTATCTACTAGTGACCCGTTCCGGCTTCGCATGGGAATAAAATATATAGCCTACTCCACTATTTAATGGATGTTATTATACATATAAACCTTCCGCTTGCATCACTCTATCTATTATAAAAAACCGCATCAAAATCCGTTGCGTAGTTTCAAAGATTTAAGCATACAAAGGGACATAGGGACAGAGAAAGCGACTTTGTTTTATACTATGTAGTGATGTGTAGTGAGTAAAGATCTTTCTTTCTTAGGTAGTGGAAGCATTCCGTGCCGGTGACCGAGACAAGCGCGGTTCGATTCCGGCGAGGCAGCTCAGGAATCTACTGCAGAATTGGGGTGAAGGACTGTCGCCGCGTGAGGTAATATACATACTTATATTCACGCCTCTACGTCTTAAAGGGTTAGGCAGAGACTATCGATTGCCAATGTAACAAATCGACGTAGCTCAGTTGTTTGGGGCTTGGCTCTGTATCAGTGGGTACAGGGTTCAAATCCCGCTTGAGCATTAACCAATGGAAATAAAGTTTAATGAATTTCTATGTACATTTTCGTAATAAAAATACATTTATGAAGTGCATTGAAGACTACGGTGAGGGAAAACATCGTGAGGAAACCTACCTATTCCTCGGAACGAGTAAGTCAGTGCTTGTAAATGGCGACATGGCTGACCACCTGTCACATTGACTACTGACTTGGTCAACACGTGGGTTCGAGGTGTCCATGGAATTACTACCTTCGCAATTGCGGAGATGGACACCTGAACCTGTGAGTTCCCTGCAAGGGTAAATGCTTAATATGTGTTCTTCCTTGCAGATTGACAATATATTTCGCGAAGCCAACATCGCGAGTTCGGGACTAGTGAGTTACGAAGATTTCGTCAAGATCGCCTGCGCTCCAGTTCCGGATTATTATTAAAACAAGGCTATTCGCTTTAAGAAAAGATTTAAGCATACAAAGGGACATAGGGACAAAGAAAGCGACTTTGTGTGTGTTGACAGTAATACGTAATATTTATTTTATATGTATGTATGTGAAGGCATTTATCATTAGTATTGAAGTTATATTAAAATATGGTAAAAGGCAGTATTTTTATGAAAGTTTTGCTTATATTTCATTTGGGGTAGATAGAACCTAGGAGACATGTCTCCTAGGTCACTTTTAGTATTTTTATAAGGGTTGTGATGACATTACATACATATTATGTATGTATGTTAAAAAGTATTAAACATTCCATAATTATGAAGTACTTACAATATAATGAAATTACGTAAAAATGAATAAATTTTGTAATTATTGCATTTTATTAATAAATATTTATTTACCTTAAAAAGTTTTTTATTTACATTCCTAACGTCGTGACATAATATCTCTCAGCATGAATATTGGGCTTGCGATGTCATAATTGAACATAGGTGTCAGGTTGCTAGCCCATCGCCCAATAGATTCCATCTACCCCTAGTCTTTTAGTCTCCTACGACATGCCGGGAAGGACGGCAGCTAGTTAGCATTCTTTTTACGTCCCATTCTAGCACGAGATAAAATAAAAATTCAAGTAAATTTATTAATATACGAAATAAAACATCTTATTATTTTTACGTAATACTTTATTATTGCATACAAAACCTCTAAACTATGATATGGCACAAGTGTGGTCCTAGGTACAGTTAGTACCTAAATTTATACCTAAATGCAAGCAGTGTGATTACCTAGACTTTCTCTAAGACCTAATACCTAAATACTATCTTAAACCTACTCAAACTTTTACTAATCTTCTACATGTATATGTAACATACATATCTGAATACCCCTTTAGAGAAACGTAACGTGTATGTATATAAAAACACATGTATAACCCATGCGGGATAGTCAGAGGTTCGGGTGTCCATCTCCGCAATTGCGGAGGTAGTAATTCTATGGCCACCTCGAACCCACGTGTGGACCAAGTCTTCTAATGCATTTTAGCACAAACGCAGTTCAATATCAGATCAGTAATGGCGTAAAGTTGGCAGTGGAATAGAAAAAGTGACAAATTTCATAATTGAAATCGGCATAAGTGTCAAATTTAGCTTAAAAAATGGCGAAAACTGTCACTTTTGGTAATTCACTACCAACTTCACACTATTACTGATCTGATATTGACCTCTTATTTTGCAAAAAGCATTAGTGGACTAAGGCACACTAAATGTGACAGGTGGTAAGCCATGTCGCCATTTACAAGCACTGTTTATTCCCTGTTCGGGGAACA
Source organism: Leucoptera coffeella (assembly GCA_030578115.1). NCBI lineage: Eukaryota > Metazoa > Arthropoda > Insecta > Lepidoptera > Lyonetiidae > Leucoptera > Leucoptera coffeella. The sequence goes on along the minus strand of JAMBLF010001413.1, from coordinate 48,063 downwards.
GGTAGGTTCCTCACGACGTTTACAGTTGAGTATCTATCTTAATATCCAGTAGGTTAATTGTTACCAATATTTCTTAATTAAACACAACAATTTAATAAAGTAGATATAAACCAACTATTATTTAACCTTTATGACTATTACATATTACACACATAGTCAATAAACCTTAATGAAATTGAAAATTAATACAGCTATTATTCTAATTAATGACTATTATTTCAAACATTATCTATATTCCTTTATATAGGCACACAAAATCATTTTAAAATCTATTACTCAACATATATATATTGACGACCTCCGTGGCGCGATCGGTTAGCCACCTGAACGCTAATCGTGAGGTCCCAAAGATTCCCGGTGGAGGCAGAGTTAAGAACTACGCTTTTCTACTGCTTTCCACTCTGGTTGTTGATTATATATGCTATATATGTATTTATCTATGCATAATACGTATATATTTCTTAAATATACGTTGACTAGTACCCTTAACACAAGTATTAAAGTAACTTACCAAGGGGCTAGTTCAATTGGTGTAAGTGTCCTACAAAATAATAATTATTATACATAATGATTTCACGAACTGTTTTACTCCCGATTCATTTCAAGTCAAAAGCGACTTTATTTGAGTGATGTTAAAGTCTCTTTTTGTCAGCACTTAGAGAATTATTAAAAATAACACACACACATATAAAATATCATATAAATAACATATCATACACATTGATACGACATTCAAAATCAATACACACAAAATTTGAAATTCTTATTAATTATAATCATTTTACTTATCCGAATATTAATTCTACTTAATACTATCAAAACACGCGGATTTTGAGATTCTTATTACATACATACATATATTCACGCCTCTACGTCCCCAACGGGATAGTCAGACTATTAAGCCACCTGGAACGGATGACAAATCTTTTGCTTCACTCACACCCATTAACCTTCTTACATGCTCTTCTGTTCTTCACTACGTACTAGAGAATAATGTTTATTATTTATTATATACTAACGACCCGCTCCGGCTTCGCACTTCTGGCTATTTAATGGATGTTATTATACATATAAACCTTCCTCTTGAATCACTCTATCTATTAAAAAAACCGCATCAAAATCCGTTGCGTAGTTTTAAAGATTTAAGCATACAAAGGGACATAGGGACAGAGAAAGCGACTTTGTTTTATACTATGTAGTGATTTAGTTTCTAACTAATTTAAAATTTTATTTATTTTACTTACATATTATTTATTCCTACTATAACAATACATACATATAAGTTGTTACAATTTTGATTACTACAATAAATATGTTAATGTACACCAAATCCTGAGAAATCTCTCGTTTTATTCATGATACTAAAACCTACTAAACTTCATTACAATATACGCAATTTTAAATATACCTTCACTATACTACATACCGGTAACAATTATAACATACACACATATATAAATGCTACTATTTAGTACTTAAAGGTTCCAGTTTCCATCTCCGCAATTGCGAAGGTAGTAATTACATGAACACCTCGAATCCACGTGTTGACCAGATAGTCAGTACTCAATGTGACAGGTGGTAAGCCATGTCGCCATTCACAACCACTAACTATTACCTCTTCGGGAACAGGTAGGTTCCCTCACGATGATTTCCCTCACCGTAGTATTCGGGGCATTTCGCAAATATTTTTTTGTATTGCGAAAATGTACATAGAAAATCAGGAAACTTCAATTTCATTGGTATCTCAGAGGTTAGAACCCTGTACCCACTGATACATAAACCATACACCTCAAACACACTACAACGACAACAGACTCCGTGGCGCGATTGGTTGAACACCTGAACGCTAATCGTGAGAGGGTTCGATTCCCGGTGGAGGCAGAGTTAAAACTACGCTTTTCATCTGCTTTCCAGTCTGGTTGTTGATTATATATGCTATATAGGTATTTATCTATATATAACAAGTATATATTTCTTAAATAGACGTTGACTAGTACCCTTAACACAAGTCTTAAATGTACTTACCAAGGGGCTAGATCAATTAGTGTATTAATGTCCTAAATAATATTATTATTACACTCGGCAGTTAAAGCTACTTCTAATGTCACTCTGTTTAAATACATACATCACCTATTTAATTATCTTATTATCTACCGCATATATTCTACTTAATTACCAACATAACATAACATACGCTTCACGACTTGTGTATACACACTCCCTTTTTATTATGGCAGAATAGTCAGAGGCTTGAGTGCCCATGCGAAATTTCAAAGGCATGTTAGGTATGAACCACTCAACGCGTTTCACTAGATAGACAGCACCCAACGTGATAGGCAGTGAAACGTATCGCCGTATACAGGCTTACCTATCCCGAGGTACAGGCAGGTTCATGTACTAAATCATATATGTTTGTTCTTATTATAATTAACTCTACGTTTCTTGAAATTGCCCATTTGTCGCAATATTTGTGTGTTTTCATCGTCATCCATAACACTGTGTGTGCCGTGTATATGTGCCCATATTTTCAGTTTTCCAGGCAAATACATAAGTCCTATTAAAGTGATAGCTGGAAAAAAACATACATATAAAACATTGATTAATACGACGTAGTTCAGTAATTCGACGTAGCTCAGTTGTTTGGGGCTTGACTCTGTATCGAGGATACAGGGTTCAAATCCCACTTGAGCATGTAGGTGGAAATTAAGTTTAATGAATTTCTATGTACATTTTCGTTATAAAAATACATATACGAAATGCGTCGATTACTACGGTGAGGGAAAATATCGTGAGGAAACCTACCTGTTCCCAGAACAGGTAATAGTTAGTGCTTTCAGGTTAAAGCCAGTTTTTGTAAATGGCGACATGGCTTACCTGTCAGATTGAGCACTGACTATCTGGTCAACACGTGGGTTCGAGGTGGTCATAGAATTACTACCTTCGCAATTGAGGAGATGCATAACTGAACCTCTGACCCCGGAAGGGTTAAAGTCGTGAATGTGTCTTTCAAAGTCTAAGTCAAATGTATTTATTCAACATAAGTACAAGTACAGTACATTCATTAAAAGTCAAAACATTTGCCTGACACTGGTTGTCTCTTAGCATTGAAATTCTACCGTTTTCATATATGTATATTTAAATGTATACTCACTATTAAGCACGCAAGGAAACAGTATGTAGAAGTTCAATGTGGTCGAATGATAGTAGAACGCCTCGCTTATGTAGAATATTATGGTCAATATAAGCGACCATAAACCCATGGATACAACACTGAAAAAAAACAATTAATGATAAAAAAAACATAAACATACGCTTCACGACTTGTGTATGTGGTATGCGGGGTAGTCAGGGGCTTGAGTGCCCATCTCCGAAATTTCGAAGGCATGTTAGGTATGGGTCATTCAAAGCCCGCGTATCACTAGATAGACAGCACCCAACGTGATAGGTTGTGAACCGTATAGCCGTATATAGGCACTGTCTATTACCTATCCTGAGGGATAGGCAGGTTTCCTCACGATGTTTTCCCTCACCGTTAGCGACTGTAAATTATGTACGTAAATGAAAAACACATATTTAAATTTCATTTCAATTTCAATTTAAATGCTAACCAGTAGCCTGCTAATAGGAATCTATTGGGCGATGGGCTAGCAGCCTGTCACCAATATTCTATATGACATCAAAACCCCAATATATCAGGTAATAAGTGAGCAAAAAGATGTTTTTCATGTCTCCACTTACTACTATTGACTATTTCGTGAATTATGCAGTTTTCCTTATCATGCTTTCCCTCACTGAAATCAACAGCACATGGACAATCTAGATGGTTACCCATCAATATACTTCACAGCCCCGTGTTGCTTAACTTCGGTGATTGAACAAGAAACGGTGTATCAATGCGGCTATGGTCGATGTTAAATACATACATAACATACGCTTCACGACTTGTGTATACACACTGCCTTTTTTATTATGGCGAGGTAGTCAGAGGCTTGAATGCCCATCTCCGAAATTTCGAAGGCATGTTAGGTATGGGTCATTCGAAGCCCGCATATCACTAGTTTGACAGCACCCAACGTGATAGGTAGTGAACCGTATCCCCGTTTATAGGCACTGACTATTACCTAACCTGAGGGATAGGCAGGTTTCCTCACGATGTTTTCCCTCACCATTAGCGACTGTAAATTATGTACGTAAACGTAAATAAACACATTTTTAAAATGTTTTTAAAATATTAAATACATTTATATAATACAATCAATAATAGTCAACAATTATTAATGGGCATATTTTTTATGCTCTAATTATTAATTTAGCCTCTCGTCGGTTTTGACATAATATCAGTGTTGCATTGTTGTTGCGACAATAACATGCACAAGCTATACCCCCTAGTATGTAAGTTTTTATTGTAAACTTTTTGTATTGTGTATGTTATTGTGGCTGTAAATAAACGCTTTATTATTATTACTAGCATTTCCGGCTTCGCACTTCTGGCTATTTAATGGATGTTATTATACATGTAAACCTTCCTCTTGAATCACTCTATCTATTAAAAAAACCGCATCAAAATCCGTTGCGTAGTTTCAAAGATTTAAGCATACAAAGGGGCATAGGGACAGAGAAAGCGACTTTGTTTTATACTATGTAGTGATATGCAATTAAACTTACGGTTTGTAGTGTATGTAAAGAGTGCAATGTACTAGCGCAAACGCTTTCAATATTGAATACATCCCAATGAGGCGAGACATTGTAAAAGCACCTGAAAAAAAATACATACATATAATTATAAAAGACAAAAGCGTTCAGGTGTCGGTCTCCGCAATAGGCTATTTGACACTATTAAAAATATGTTACTAAATGTGGTCATCCTATTAGATAATAATATAAAAAACCATATTTAGCTCTATTTTATCCGAAAATATTTATTGATTTTGCAAAATAAACACAATAAATTCATATATTTTTTTGAATTTCTTCCTTCACGACAACGCTCTGTGATTTGCTACGCCTCGCGTGACGTCACACGCAAGTAAACATTGTTTAGTGTTATGCACTTAGTGTGATTTTATCGTATTCCCATCGTTTCTTGTACTATATTTAAAGGTGTTTAAAGCCTCTGTCAGCTAGGATGATAGTGCCCTGTTTCAATTCATCTAAAAATTTGCAGTTTTCTACTACTGTTTACTTGCCTGTGACGTCACGCAGATCATATGGCGTCCGCCATTACAGAAACAGCGTTTTTAGCGCGAATATTGTAATTTAAATTTTAACTCAATATTTTACGGAAAATACTGCAAAATTTGCAGAAATATACATGTGGTGTATTAATCATATACCAACGAATAATTTGAAACAATTTTTCAAAATCAGTCAAATAGCGTAGGTAGTAATTCTATGGCCACCTCGAACCCACGTGTTGACCAAGTCAGTACTTAATACAGTGACAGAGGGTAAGCCATGTCGCCATTTACCAGCACTAACTATTACCTGTTCGGGGAACAGGTAGGTTTCCTTACGATGTTTTACTTCACCGTAGTAACTATTTAATGCATTTTGTAAATGTATTTTTTTTTATCGTGAAAATGTACATAGAAATTCTTTAAGCTTCATTCCCATTGGTACATGCTCAAGCGGGATTTGAACCCTATACCCACTGATACAGAGTCAAGCCTCAAATAACTAAGCTACACCAAATTACAACATATAGAGTTATGTGTCTGAACGCTAATCGTGAGGTCCCAAAGATTACCGGTAGAGGCAGAGTTAACAACTATGCTTTTCTTCTGCTTTCCAGTCTGGTTGTTGATTATATATAATTATACAATATATGTATTGATCTATATATATAACATGTATATATTTCTTAACATATGTTGACTAGTACACTTAACACAAGCCATAAATGAACTTACCAAGGGCCTAATTCAGTTTGTGTAATATTGTCCTAATTATTATTATAGACAATAATATAACCATATTTACCTTCACCGAAATCTGCATCTAAGTTGAGGAAGGATCTCCGTTCTATGTAACTACGTCCTGCTGTTCCTAGGTCCATGAAAGCTACAAATGCAATCCAACCTCGGAATGCATATAGCACTTTGTCTTGAACTGCCATTGTGATGAATTTGTTAGGTGTGCTGTGGAACAAATAATGTAATGGTGAACGTTCATGATTATTAATTGAAAAGTTGTCTAAATAGTAATAGTTAATGATAGTGCAATGAAATTCTTTTTATTTAGGATTATAAATATCACAAATTGAAAGTAAAAAAAACTCATGAATAAGTTATCATTAAGATTACAATTAAATAAATAATCTTCATAGTCTAGTGATAATGTTGAGGGTGAGGAAAGAATTGTTAAACAATAATATAATTTATGAGTGTTTAAATAAACATATCATGGAGTAATTAATAAGAGGAGTGGGCCTTATGCAATATTTGTATGGAAACTAGCGTGGCATTATGCGGGGTGAAACGAGGTATGCAGGATGGAGGGGAGATATAACAACCAATAAAAACAACACATTTTGTGAGACAAAACATAGGTATCTTCATTTTTAGACTCCGCACCAATTAAAACACGCCATTTGGACTCCGCACCGCGTAATAGGGACCGCTCCTTACTCCAGGTCAGTTGGTTTGTGGTGTGTGTATACTATATACTCTACCATCGTATATATATAAGGGTGATCTCAGCCTACCCCTCTATAGTGTGATGTGTATGTATGTATGTAGTAATTGTAGAGATAGGATTCTATTGTTTTTTATTCTGTGACTGTTAGTCTAGGACGTAATAAGAATGCTAACTAGTCCTATATCAACTTCCTATTGTGTCATAGGAGGCGCTAAAGGGTCAAGAAGTCAATGAGGTCTATTTTCTTGTAAATACTGATAAATATCCATAGTCATGATATTAGGGATTGAGGATATATTATTCTAAAAGGTTATGTACACTCCAAAAGAGGTAAAAGAGATGGCATATGTATGTACTTGTATGTAATAAATAAATACATTTTTATCCATTGATATAAAATGTATTTAAATAAAAATTTACTATCTAATCTAAGCTTTTTAATTCCATATACCAGTTGATTCAACAATCAGAAATGTAGGGCAATAATTAATGATAAAAGATATTACTTACCTATACGTTTTTCATTCAGGAAATCTAATTAGGTTTACCCTAATGCGATTATGAAACTTTGCAGGTCCCAATTTAAGTGGTTGTAGTGTCTAATACATCACCGACCGAGTTTCCTTGAACTTTTCGCAATGCGACATTTAACCACGCCGCAATGTTTAGCATATTCAAATATAATTCTCTAGTTATACATACAAACTTGTTACAATCGTATTTGTTTATATTTTTAACTACTAGGTAACATAACCTCTCACACTCACTATTTTCACCTATAGACTGACAGCTGACTGACAGATTTTAACTTTATATTCATACACTTATGAAGAAATACTGCGAATAAAATTCATTTCTCTGTATTGCATAGTATACACTCACAGCTTTAATTCTCAACGGTAAAGGCAAAACTGTATCGATAGTTGCACCTTAAATGATCCTGATACATCTCTCTTGCCTGATTTACACATTATATTTTTTTTATGCAAACTTTTGTTTGTTCTCGCCACTTTCGCTTTAAAAAGAATGTTTCTCAAAAGAAGTAAATAAGTTTAGTTACAGAAGAAGTTGTGATAGTATAATACATAAACGGTGCGACCTTAAAGAAGATGTAATTACAAAATAGAGAAAGTAATGTAATGGTGGTTTGGGCACATTAGTCAAGAAGCGGATGGAAGAAAGATATAAAAATATTTGGAAGTCCAAGGTTTAAAAGGATTGGAAGAGGAAGGTAATAAAGAACTGACACAGATCAAATTAAAGAGTAAATTTATTCTTCTTCTTTCTTCTCACCAGCCATAGCTTTCAAGTTACTCAACATATACTCTGAATACTCTACATAACCGTCATTGTTCAAATCTGTATGCTTCAACGCAAAGTCTAACACTCCTTCTATTTCTTCGTCTGAATAACTTTCAACGTTTGGATCTTTGCCTCCTGAAAAGTTTAATTATAAATTAACAAAACAGTTTAGCATTTTATTATAGAAAAATCTGCTTATTCTTAAAATAGAGCGATAGTAAGTGCTTTTTAGAATGACATGGTACATCACCTATCATGTTAGAATTATTGACAGAAAAGTACGTAGTTCTCTATCAATTAAGTAGAATATAGCAGGCTACTGTATTATACAATATTCCTATTGAAGTATTACAAGATGTATACTAAAACAAGATAACTCGTAGCCACTTTAAGCAACCTTCTTGAATTCATTGATCGATGTGGTAAGGAATGACAATGTAGGGTAATGATGTTTATATATACTTACTTTTCTAGAGACTTTCACAAAAATAAATGTACTTATAGATAAAAATGATAATAAAATGCGTTTACGTAGCGTGAAAACTTTTATGAGACTTTATTATGCTTGAGACAGTTGACAGGATCGTTTAAAGTAGCGATCAATAATCGCAATTTGAAATAATGTGTGCTGGGTCAGTCTACTGATGTATTTTACCAAAATTTTAGGAGAATCGTACTTCAGTAAAGAAAAATTAAATGAAAATCTTTTTATTCATAAAAGGATCATAAAATCATTAATTGAAAGCAAATAATGTTGTGAGGTTCTTAGTGACTTGACTCAAAAGTGTAAAATTCTACCATTGATGGCAGCAAAAGTGTCATAGTTTACCATTCCATTCCAATGACACTTGAAGCTCCACTAACAACTTCACACCATTAAAAAAAGCATTAGTGGATTTCGACCCCGGATTTTTTATTCTTAACAATGGAAATTTGTACCTAGAGATCGCGCCACATAAATTGGCAGTTGGAGGCGTCGCCACAGTCGCGTAATTCAGTGTTACCAGTAAACACACCAAAACTAGCAGTCACTGTGCCATACGGCTCGATACATTATAGGTTAAATTTGTAACGGTCTTTGGTTGCAGAGCTATAAACTCAAATAAAACAAATTAATGTATCAAAGTCAAAAGTCAAAATATGTTTATTTAAAATAGGCCCTATCACAAGCTCTCTTTGAATGTTATCTTATGATCTAAGTATAAATTAAAAAAACTATTTCAACATGGCACTGAGCATTGTCTTTACATATTTTGTACCGAGGTTAGTTCAGTGGAGACCCTAGCTTGGAGAAGAACTAACAAGAAACTCTGGAAATCAATTTATTATAATCACCCTTAACAAACATAAAGATTACAAAGAAAGTGACCAGTGTGCCAGTTTTTCCTTAACAATAATTATGATCCATATGGATACGTTTATATCTTATACACACCCTTATATTATCATGAGTATAAATCGCGAATCTCTTAAAACTATTATTTCAAACATGGCACTGAACATTGTCTTTACATATTTTTTACCGAGGTTAGATCAGTGGAGACCCTAGATTGGAGAAGAACTAACAGGAAACTCCGGAAATCAATTTATTATAATCACCCTTAACAAACATAAAAATTACAAAGAGTGAGCAAAAAACACAACGCTGGTAATACTAAATTTACCTTTCATACAAAATAACACGCAATGGCGGAAACGTCAAATTTAGTTCCAAGTTTGCCTACTGCCAATTTATGTGGCGCGATCTCTAGTTTAATAGGTTGTATAACTTTACAGCACAAGTGCGATAATATAATACAAAAGTCACAGTTTGATAATATGTCAAATTACATGCCTAAATTCCGTGCAATAATAGTCACTTTATGAGCAAGTGTGTTGAAAAAGATTATTCTGTCATCATAAGAGAGAAGGGCACATCTTGACTACCTCCTCCTCCTTTTGACGACCTCTGCGGCGCGATCGGTTAGCCGCCGGAACGCTAATCGTGAGGTCCCAAAGATTCCCGGTGGAGGCAGAGTTAACAACTACGCTTTTCTACTGCTTTCCTACCTACGGAGAGATCCCGCCACATAAATTGGCAGTAGCCAAACTTGGAATTAAATTTGACGTTTCCGCCATTGCGTGTTATTTTGTATGAAAGGTAAATTTAGTATTACCAGCGTTGTTTTTTGCCCACTCTTTGTAATTTTTATGTTTGTTAAGGGTGATTATAATAAATTGATTTCCGGAGTTTCTTATTAGTTCTTCTCCAAGCTAGGGTCTCCGCTGATCTAACCTCGGTAAAAAATATGTAAAGACAATGCTCAATGCCATGTTTGAAATAGTTTTCTTAATTTATACTTAGATCATAAGATAACTTTCAAAGAGAGCTTGTGATATTTATAATTTTGAATATATTATGGCAGATGGAGGCGTCGCCGCAGTTGCATAATTCACTGTTGCCAGTAAACACGCCAAAACTAGCAATCACTGTGTCATACGGCTCGATACATTATAGGTTACATTTGTAACGGTCTTTGGTTGCAGAGCATAGTTTTCTCCTCCATTTTAAACAGTTTTACCACGAATAATGAATTAAATCGAATCAAGCACAAACAGTAAACAACAACAAAATAACACGCAATGGCGGAAACGACAAATTTAGTTCCAAGTTTGCCAACAATATCGTCATGAAAATTTGAGATGCAAGAGTGGCTAAGAAGCAAAAATCTTTATTTTGAGGATAGCTGGACAAAGCCACTTTTTACCGTTTACCACGTTAGGCGATAGGGATCATAATTATTGTTAAGGAAAAACTGGCACACTGCTCACTTTCTTTGTAATCTTTATGTTTGTTAATTATAAAAATAATAATCTTTATTGTTGTTATACTTAGATCATAAGATAACATTCAAAGAGAGCTTGTGATAGGGCCTTTTTTAAATAAACATATTTTGACTTTGATATATTAATTTGTTTTATTTGAGTTTATAGCTCTGCAACCAAAGACCGTTACAAATGAAACCTATAATGTATCGAGCCGTATGGCACAGTGAGTGCTAGTTTTGGCGTGTTTACTGGTAACACTGAATTACGCGACTGTGGCGACGCCTCCAACTGCCAATTTATATGGCGCGATCTCTAATAGGATTGGAAGAGGAAGGCCATAAAGAACAGACACAGATCAAATTAAAGAGTAAATTTATTCTTCTTCTTTCTTCTCACCAGCCATGGCTTTTAAGTTACTCAACATATATTCTGAATACTCTACATAACCGTCATTGTTCAAATCTGTATGCTTCAATGCAAAGTCTAAAACGCCTTCTATTTCTTCGTCTGAATAACTTTCAACGTTCGGATCCTTGCCTCCTGTAAAATTAAAAATATATATTACCAGAAATGTCAAAAATATTCTTAGAAAAAGGATAATATTGATATTTGCTTATTCTTGAGATAGAGCGTTAGTAAGTAATATTTAGAGCGATATGGAACATATAATATCATTTTGGACTATTGGCAGAAGAGTAGGTAGTCCTCAATCGATATAGCAGCATATAGCAGGCCACAATATAACACAATATTCCTAGTGCTGTGTTTCAATACATAGGCCTCCTTAAGGGTACGCTTTAACACGGTCACATGTGGCCCTTATCCAACCACATCCAGTAACCTTCTTGTTGTCATCGATCAATATGGTAAGAGGTGAAAATATAGAGACATACGCATGTATACTTACTTTTAATCCCACGAATTCATTTTTGGAGACATTCACAAACATAAATGTACATATAGATAACAATGATAATAAAATGCGTTTACGTAACGTGAAAACTTTTATGAGACTTTATTATGCGTGAGACAGATTTAACAGGATCGTTTAAAGTAGCGATCAATAATCGCAATTTGAAAATATGTGTGCTGGGCGCCAGTATGCTAATGTATTTTAGCAAAATTGTAGTGGAATCATTCATCAGTAATAAAAAACAACGATCATAAAATCACTTATTGAATGTAAAATAATGAACTGAAGTTGTTAGTGACGTAACAAAAGTGTCAAATTCCACCATTGATTGCAGTAAAAGTGTCAGTCTACCATTCCATTCCAATGACACTTGCAGCTCCACTAACAACTTCACACCATTAAAAACGCATTAGAGTACCCGCCACATAAGGTGGCAGTAGCCAAACTTGGAACTAAATTTGACGTTTCCGCCATTGCGTGTTATTTTGTATGAAAGGTAAATTTAGTATTACCAGCGTTGTCTTTTTTGCCCACTCTTTGTATTTTTTATGTTTGTTAAGGGTGATTATAATAAATTGATTTCTGGAGTTTCTTGTTAGTTCTTCTTCAAGGGTCTCCGCTGAACTTCTTCTTCTCAATCGTTACGCTCTTATCAGAGCGGTCGTGGTCTTCATGACGTGGCATCTTGAGCAGCCGAAATGGTTGGTGAACTAACCTCGGTAAAAATATGTAAAGACAATGCTCAGTGCCATGTTTGAAATAGTTTCTTTACATACATACATACACATCACGCCTGATTCCCTGTAGAGGGGTAGGCAGAGATCACGGATCCCTATTTGTCCCAATCCTGACAGACCACTTTCGCTTCATTGACATTCATACATTCTCTAATACACTCTCGGCGGTTATAGGTACTCCTAACGTTACCTTTTTTCAATATAGCGTCTATCTGACAGTTACATATATGTCTTATTAGGCCGGCCCCTACGCAACCGCCCTTCCACTTCACTCATATATATTCCTTTTGTCAATATATAGTTTTTTTAATTTATACTTAGATCATAAAATAACTTTCAAAGAGAGCTTATGATAGGGCCTATTTTGAATAAAAATATTTTGACTTTGGTATATTAATTTGTTTTATTTGAGTTTATAAGCTCTGCAACCAAAGATCGTTACAAATGAAACCTCAATATAATGTATCGAGCCGTATGGCACAGTGAGTGCTAGTTTTGGCGTGTTTACTGGCAACACTGGATTACGCGACTGTGGCGACGCCTCCAACTGCCACCTTATGTGGCGGGTACTCTAGTGGATTTGGACCTCGGGTATTTTTTTATTCATAACGATGGAAATTATTTGTACTTACGGAAATTATTACTTACGTGAATAAATGTATTCATCAGAATGGCGCATGAAATGTCATGAAACAATGTGAAAAAGGTATCTGTAATGTGCTATTTAAATGTAATGTCAATTGAATGTATCCCGCCTTCTTTTCCAAATGTCGTAATAGGTGATTTTGAGCATTGCAGGTTATTTCTAAAATCACCTTTATAGAATAAAAAAGTAGCATTCACATACAGGCTATCATGATTAATAATTAACGGGACTTATCGCGTAAGTTTTTATATAGTAAAATTATCTTTATTAAAGGTAATTCTTACGTGATAAGTCCCGTTAATTATTAATCATGAGTATAAGTGGCGAATCTCTTAAAACTATACTGGCTATCACTACCCACTATAGGGAATCAGGCGTGATGTGTATGAATGTATGTGCTGGGTATTATGAGACACCTTAGTTCCATGATTCCCCATTGGAACTAAATGAACCATAATCCAAATTAAAATAAAATTACCCGGATTTTTTCAAATATTTCTTGGCCATAGACTAACCACCATCACCAATAAAAAACAAAACAACATAAAGCGGTAATTACATTATTCGATTAGTGTAAGATATATAACAATAATAATAATAGCATACGATTTATGTATTTGCCTGTAAGGTATGTCATACTGTTGTAAATAAATAAAATAAAACATACGCTTCACGACTTGTGTATACACACTCCAATTTTTTTAGTGTGGCGGAGTAGTCAAAGGCTTGAGTGCCTATCCCCGACAATGGCAAGTTAGGTATGGGTCACTCGTAGCCCGCGTTTCACTAGATAGACATACCCAATATGATAGGTAGTGAAACGTAACGCCGTATATAGGCACTGGCTATTACCTATCCCAAGAGATAGACAGGTCATGATGTCTTACCTCACCGTTAGCAACTGTAAATTAAAATAAATATTGCTTCCGTTACCCTAATTCTGTCTACCATTTCGGAATATCTGAATGTATGATGTAAATGAAAGACACAAAATGATTCCCATCCTTTTATTCAAACATACACATAATACATACACACACATATATTATGTACATACATACAATTCTTATTTCTTACCCACTTAATAATAATTACTACGAATTATAAAAATGACATATATATACGATGTTCCATACTAGTCTAGGACGTAAAAAGAATGCTAACTAGCTGCCATTCTTCCCGGCATGTCGTAGGAAGCGACTAAGGGAGTAGGGGATAATGGAATCTATTGGGCGATGGGTTAGAAACTTGTGACCAATATTACATACAAATGCTATGGTTTCCACAACAGTTATGAAAACAGTAACAAGGAAATGTTAACGATGTTCTGCCCTATCCGGGAATCGAATCAGGGACCAATGTAACAACTAGATTGAACGAAAATATCGTTACAATTTTCCATAAATAAATCATTTTTATAATTCTTAAAATACGCACAAATAGTAAAAAAAAAACAATACAGAACATTTATGAAATAAAAATAGATAGAAAAAAATAGACCCTATCACCGTATATCGCTACTGACTATAACCTATTTCGAGAAATAGGCAGGTTTCCTCACGATGTTTTTCCTTGCCGAAACTTACATCACATGGACAATCTATATGGTCACCCATCCAATTACATTCCACGCCTGTGTTGCTTAACATCAGTGATCGAATGAGAAAAGGGGCTAAGTCTACTAATGCGTTTATAGCACAATCGTAGTTTAATATGACTTTAGTAATAGTGTGAAGTTGATAATGGATTAACAAGTGTCAAATTTCACTATTAATTACAGCAAAACTGTCAAATTTCGCTTTGACATTTACTTTTCCACGAACAACTTTACACTGTTACTAAAATGTTATCTAACTACGATTTTGTAAAAGCATTAGCGGACTTAAGGTGTATCAATGCGTCCAATCAATTCCTTATTTCTATTATAATAAATACAATCTTATATTTAAGTACCATATTTTAATTTGAGCGTTACACATATAAATACATAGGTATCTATAGTACTTTTATATAACGTTTTTTCTGTGTATGTGTGTGTAAAAATGCGTTGACAGTATACATACATATATTAGAATATCGATAGCCTACCCACCTGAAATGGGTGACAAATCTCTTGCTTCACTCACACCCATTAACCTTCTCAAACATGCTCTTCTGTTCTTCACTACGTACACTCAAGTATATATATATTCACATATACAAATAGAAATTATTATCTATTGTGGGGTAGTCAGGGATTTAGGTATCCAAAATCATAGTCATTTAGAACTCGTTAAATGAAAGTACTATACATATATACCTTTTTTACATATGATGATAATACCACATTCTTAGATGAAAGTATGATAGTCATAGTCATAAAATATAGACTATTACATACAGTACATGAATACCACGAAACTTACATAACACATACGATGGGCTAGAAACCGTTCATATTTCATACCATATATACACATCATATAAATATATTACCCAGACTAGCCAAACTGTTAATGCAGTTATGTTTGGCATATAATTAGATGTTGACAAGATGCCAATAAAATCTATGCAAATAAAAATATTTAATTCACTAAATTTTCATAATTTTAAACAATTTACAAAACAGGTTAAATTTTTAAGGTTATTTTTATAACAACATCGTTGCCATGACAACAGTATTTTACGTAATGCATCTATAATGTGTTATCTATATATGCATACATTTAATGATAATGATGTACTAAAATATTCGTGTATCTCTGTAATTGTAAGGAAAGTTATTAAATCCATATCGAACCCAATTTGACCACATAGTCAGCACCCAACGTTACTGGTGATGTTGCATGACGCTATATATTGAGAGTGACTTTTGCCTTTTGCGAATAATACCTTATGTAGCTAAGTAATTATCCACAACTTCACGTATTAGTGTAATAAGTACATATATATGTACGTACAATAGGTTAAAAGTCATAACAAACACTTGTATTGTAACAAGTACATATATAATAATGTTCGCGCCTTGATAGATGTAATTACTGATTGCGTGAATGTATGAGGACCTTATGGACATAAATGTTGCCAGATTAAAACCCATTTTTAATAAAACAACAATAAAAGACAAATAAGGACGGCAACACAAGTAATATTGTTGAGAAATTTTTATTCATTTTACAAGAAAACGGGACTTATCGCGTATATTTTATAAACAAAGTAGTACCTTTGTTACCCGATGTTTCGGCCATGTTGCAATGGCCTTGATCACGAGTTATGACCGGCCGGGCCAGCCTATAAGTTCCATTTTCTCGTAAAATGAACACACAAACAACATAAACCAAATTTACAACATAATATATAATGATAAAATTTACTTTTTAAACTTACAAACTAAAATTTAATGACGACAGTGTGACCATTCAAAAGCCACTTATATTTTTAACACATTTAACATACAGGAATGTTTTAAAATTAATTTGAGAAGGTTTTATATCAATATGTTAAATATTATATATAATTTTCACCTAATTATTGTTCTTTTTAATACTTTCATTTAATCGATAGATCGATTTAAAATACAAAATTAATAGACAGATTTAATTCAGAAAAAAAACAATTCAATAAATATTACGTATTTAAGAAGTTGACAGTTATGTACATACTTGTAATTTTACTAAGAATAGATAAAAAATATGTAAAAGTTTAACCACACACGGAAGAAAAACAAATTGAAAATTTACAACCACTACTAGCTCCACCTATTTTTTTAAATAGGAACCAAATGATGTAGTACTTGTATTATAATTATATAAATGTATTAACAGTCACACATATCAACCACCCAACTATACGATACATAATAACCAAAGTCGTACCTTTGAGACAAGTCAGTTTTTCAAATTAGAAATATAACAAACATAAAACATACGCGAAAGTTATACATTGAATTCCAGTATTTGAAAAACTAACGTTATCTCATTACCATAAACTGTCAGATTTGACTGACAGTCTCCGTCGGTCAAATCTGACAGTTGTTAAAGGCATTACACACATATAACATTTTATGTTAAGATGTCTTTATAGAATGAAATGAAAAATTGTTTAGCTTAGTACAAACATTATATGAGAAATGATAAATATAAAAAATACACTATAACAATTGAACTAGCCCTTTATTACATGTAAGACTTGTTTTCAGGGTACCATTCAACGTATACTTAACAAAACATTATACTTATTATTAATACAAACAACGACCAGACTTAAAAACAGAAGAAAGCTTCTTACTTCTCACGAGAATCGAACCCAGAACTTCACAATTAACATACCGTACCTTTTTCATCATATTCATCAAATAACCATAACAGGAATGTAAAGTTTATCATAAAACATTACAGTATTATTAAATTCAAATGGAACATAATAAAATGCACATCAAAAATACTGAAATGTACACCAAAATATAGCTAAACGCACACCAAAGGTTAGGTTTGGCTTGGGACTGTATTATTTTGGTATAAACGCGTTCACGACCTTTAACACTTGCGGGGTTGTCAGAGGTTCAGGTGTCCATCTCCGCAATAGCGAAGGTAGTAATTCTATGGCCACCTCACCCACGTGATAACCAGATAGTCAGTAATCAATGTGACAGGTGGTAAGCCATGTCGCCATTTACAAGCACTAACTATTACCTGTTCGGGGAACGGGTAGGTTTCCTCACTACGTTTTCCCTCACCGTAATATTTCAGTATTTTTGGTGTGCATTCTATTCTATTTGATGTTCGTTTAAACACTGTTTTTAAATTACTAGTTTTTATTTTGATTTTTCTGTTGTGCCCTAATAAACTCCGGGTAGTCAATATACCCATCGCGGTTTTGGTCATCCATATTCAGAATGGGGTCTATTAAATTAGTCAATTCATCGTCTGTGAACAGTTTCTCAGCTACTTGCGGCGTTCCTTGGGATTCCTGTTGTTTATGGCCTTGTTCTATGGAAAACAAAATGGCGGATGTCAGACGAACACAAATGGGATTGTTTATTATGCGTTCGCGGAGTGAGTGCGCTTGATGTCACAAATTAAGAAATATTAATGTTACTAAAAGCTTGTATTATAAACGTGTAAAATTAGAATATGTTTCATCGGAATTAAATTGTATGATTTTAATTTTTTATCGATCTCTGAAATTTTTTCTAGATTTAACAGATCTGAGCAACAAAAGTTATTTTACATTTAACAGATCTCTCCAACAATGGCTAACACTGTGTCTTTTCATCTTTGAAATGCTTATCGACACCTAACGGCGCACTTATACATACATATATGTATTTTTGGCGGAAATGATTTAATTATACAGTTTGATTTAATTTAAAAATTTGATATTTTGGCTTTTCACGACTTTAAACATCTCTCCTGTAAAGTTTGCCAAATGGTTTAGGATACGTGGGCCGTTAGGTGTAGTAATATACTTGAACCACCAGCGCGGCTTTTTAAGACATTATATATTATTTTTAGTTGGCAACAAAAATTATAATCAACACGTGCTTTGCAAGCCGTATTGAATGACGTCAATTTGAAACATTTGTAATAGACAAGCACGCAATCACTCAGTGAACTCATAATAATAGTTTTTAAAATCATTTTTTTATTTCATTTACGTCAAAAATATTGAAACATACATATGTAAAACCACCATAAGATTGATGTGTATCTACGCGGTTGCGTCTTTAATACATACATAATACATACATACACAAACGAATGGTAATTACAAACATACAATTTACGACCAATATCCCAGGCAAGTCAGTATGTGTTATTACTGATTATTGCACATTCCAATTAATGAATAAAAGCATAAATACATGTTCTAGTTAGTAATGCTAACTAGCTGCCGTTCTTCCAATGTTGTAGGAGTCGATTAAGGGATCAGGGATAAATAGAAACTATTGGGCGATGGGCTAGCAACATGTCACTAATGTTCTATTATGACATCTCAACTCCAATATTCACGCTAATAAGTAACCTAGTGACCTAAACGAAGGTTTTCAATCAGTGTGTGCTCCCCGTTATGACGTACGGATCTGAGACGTGGACACTCACTGCGGGACTAGCCCACAAATTCAAGGTCGCTCAGCGTGCTATGGAGCGGAAGATGCTCGGGGTTTCTCTGGTAGATCGCATCAGAAATGAGGTGATACGCCAGAGAACTAAAGTTACTGATATTATGAAAACAATTAGCACGCTGAAGTGGAGTTCGGCTGGTCACGTATGCAGAAGGACTGATGGTCGCTGGACCAAAAAGTCCAAGAGTTGATGACACCACTTCACCCTGTCAGTGGTCGTTCGCATCCATTCGATGCCGGCCAACCTGCGCAGGTCGTCTTCCCACCTTGCCGGGGGGTGCCTTACACTACGTTTACATACACATATGCTTTACGACTTGTGTATACACACTCCCTTTTTTATTATGGCGGGGTAGTCAGAGGCTTGAATGCCCATTTCCGAAATTCCAAAGCCATTTTAGGTATGAGTCATTCGAAGCCCGCGTATCACTAGATAGACAGCACCCAACGTGATAGGTATTAAACCGTATTACCGTACACAGGCACTGGCTATTACCTATCCAGAGGGATAGGCAGGTTTCCTCACGATGTTTTCCCTCACCGTTAGCGACTGTAAATTATGTAGGTAAATGAAAAACACATATTTAAATTTCATTCATTGGTACATGCCAGAGTCGGGATTCGAACCTAGGACCTTTCTCATACGAAGTCCGAGGTCTTACCCACTGACTACGTTTACTGAGCTACGAATAATAAATTAAAGATGAATAATAACTAAATCTTACCATGCCAGTGTATTAAAGACTTGATAAGTTCGCAGCCGTCCAATTTGTTATTATTGTCCGAATCATGCATCTTGAAATAGTGGAACTGTAATTCTTGTTCCGACATCTTTGATGTGTCAATCGGCACGTCCATATGTTCCTGTATGTGTCTGTAAAAACATAGGTTACATTATAGAAGAGTTTAGATAACCATGATTAATAACTAACGGGACTTATCGCGTAAGTTTTTATATGATAAAGTTGCCTTTATTAACCCGACGTTTCGGCTACGTTGCAGTAGCCATGGTCACGGGCAGATTGACGATGTATATTTCTCCACCGCAGGGCCCTGTCATATTCTTCTCCGACTACCCTCACTGCTACGTTTTTATTAATAACACGCGACCTACACAATACACTCACAGTATCTTGTGGCTTCACACGATCATGCTCGATCAGTCTGCCCGTGACCATGGCTGCTGCAACGTAGCCAAAACGTCGGTAATTTTATTATATAAAAACTTAGGCGATAAGTCCCGTTAGTTATTAATCATGAGTATAAATCGCGAATCTCTTAAAACTATAGTTTAGATAATGTTGTTGTTGTCTTCCTATGGTACCCCAGTGGTACAGAGGGCCTTCGTGAGATTAAGATAATACATAGATATTATTACATTACCTCCGACGACCTCCGTGGCGCGGTTGGTTAATCACCTTAACGCTAATCGTGAGGTCCCGGGTTCGATTCCCGGTGGAGGCAGAGTTAAGAACTACGCTTTTCTTCTGCTTTCCAGTCTGGTTGTTGATATATGCTAAATATATATATTTATGTATACATAAGTAGTTATATATTTGTTAAATATACGTTGACTAGTACCCTTAACACAAGTCTTCAATGAACTTACCAAGGGGCTAGTTCAATTGGTGTAAGTGTCCTAAATATTATTATATTATTATTAAATTATCGAATGGCGGCCGCGTCTCGGTAAACGTAGTGATTTTCTATGTACAATTTCGTAATAAAAACACATTTACGAAATGCGTTGGATACTACGGTGAGGGAAAACATCGTGGCGAAACCTACCTGTTCCCCGAACAGGTAATAGTGCTTGTAAATGGCGACATGACTTACCACCTGTCACATTGAGTGCTGACTATCTGGTCAACACATGGGTTCGAGATCGCCATAGAATAACTACCTTCGCAATTGCGGAGACAGTCACGACAACATCTCACTATCGCGCAAGGATTAAGAATCGTGAAAGTGTTTGTTTTATTAACATAATAAAAATTGACTTACTCCCTTTCATGTTCAATGTTGCCAACATTCAAAAGTTGAGGATCACCTGTAATAAGCAATGGTATTGTTAATATTGTTCCGTGCTAGTCTGGGACGTAAAAAGAATGCTAAGTAGCTGTTGTTCATAACTAATGAAATATAGGAAGCAACTAATGGAATATATTGGGTGATAACCTATACATATACCATTTGGATATATTTTATCTTTCTCTCAACCAATTCAAAACTAGATTGTCTGAAAGTATGTATTAATTCAAAATTGTAAATTTTCCTAATAATTTATCCTCACCTACACTAATTACATTTAATTAGTATGTATAATTCTTATGTTTATGCTGTCACCAGTTTTACTGTATGTATCTATATTTATGAAAATAATAGTAACTTTAGGTCAAGTCTTATATATCTATGTTTTATATTTTAAGTAAACGACTATTTGTTACCTAAATAAAATAAAATAAATAAATAAACCTGGCACCAATGTTTCATATGACATCGCAAAACTCAATATTGATGCTGACCAAGGAGATTATTGGGTCTTCGAAGTTCGAACTATCCCGAAAGGGATTAGGACGTGAATATACATGTATGCACTTATGGTGTAATTGAGAAATGTATAAAACAAAGTTGCTTAATTTGTCCCTATGTCCCTTTGTATGCTTCTATCTTTGAAACTACGCAACGGATTTTGATGCGGTTTTTTTAATAGATAGAGTGATTCAAGAGGAAGGTTTATATGTATAATAAAATCCATTAAATAGTGGAGTAGGCTATATATTTTATACCCGTGCGAAGCCGGAGCTGGTCGCTAGTTATTCAATAATTCAAATTCAGTAATTACAATTTTTCACCTATTATTTATATTTCTTTTAATGATTAAAGTGGTTTTATTGTATGACCATAATCTTCTACTAGCCAGTATGGTTGTTGATTAACATACTATACATGTATTTACTCGTATATATCTAAAAGTATGTATATATTTGTTAAATATACGTTGACTAGTACCTTTAACACAAGTCTTAAATGAACTGAGCAAGGGGCTAGTTTAATTGGTGTAATAATGTCCAAATATTATTAAATTCGTCACTCTTGCTAATCCATTACCAACTTCACACTGTTCTGATATTGAACTGATATTTGAAAAGCATTAGTGTAAGTTAACAAGGGGCTAGTTCAATTGTTGTACTTGTGTCCTACAACACAATAATACCTCCGTGACCGTGTCCGAACTGCGGATTGTGGACCTGCGGCTGTACGGGCACCTGCTGCTGTTGTTGAACGGGCATCTGCTGGAATTGCTGTTGCTGATGATGCTGTTGCTGTTGGTGCTGGTATTGTTGCTGTAACAATATTTGGTAATTTAGTGTAGGAATAACAGTAGGTAGTAAAGTTACAATAACAAATAATAAGAGTATAAAAACCCAGATTTGATCGTCCACTATGCGATTTTACCAGGGTCCTAGGTCCACAAATACATACACATCACTTTTGATTTCCTGTAGAGTGGTAGGCAGAGGTCACAGATTTCCATCTGTTGCAATGTACCAAACCGCTTTCGCTTCATTGACACTCACACATTCCACTAATACTTATTGCAAAATTGTATTTCAATCTTACTTTAGTGTTAGCAAAAGTCGAACCAGATAGTCAGTACTTAATGTGACAGGTGGTAAGCCGTGTCGCCATTTACAAGCAATGTCTATTACCTTTACTGAGCAATAAGTAGGAAGGAAAAATTACATACATTATTCACTACTCTATGTTCCTATCAAATAGGCAGAGCCTATTAGGCCACCTGGAACGGGTGACAAATCTCTTGCTTCACTCACACCCATTAACCTTCATACATGCTCTTCTGTTCTTCACGCTACACCCGCCTTGAGAAGAATGTCTCCAATTCGATCTGTATAAGTTCTACGCGGCCTACCCCGTCCAACCTTATCTTCCACTTTGGTTACTTACTAAATTCAGATCCCAGCTTATTAAATATAGCAATAATTGGAATTATGTGTTTGTAGAATACATATTAGTTTAGTATACTCACCTTTGAAACACATATGTACGTAAATGAAAAACACACAATGAATAAAATTTAATTGTGTGTTTTTCATTTACGTACATAATTTACAGTCGCTAACGGTGAGGTAAAACATCGTGAGGAAACCTGCCTATCCCTCAGGATAGGTAATAGTCAGTGTCTATACGGCGATACGATTCACTACCTATCACGATGGGTGCTGTCTATCTAGTGATACGCAGGCTTTGAATGACCCATACCTAACATGCCTTCGAAATTTCGGAGATGGGCACTCCTCTGACAACACCGCCATAATAAAAAAGGGAGTGTGTATACATAAGTCGTGAAGCGTATGTTATGTTATGTTACACTCACCTGTTGAGGAGGCGGTGGCGGCGGTGGTTGATAGCCTTGTTGTTGCTGTAAAAGGATTCATAAGTTGGTATTAATGTTCTTAAATCCACCAGTTATATGTATATGTTACCGACCGAACTCGATTTTAGGACTCGAACTAGTTTTTCCTACTAACCTAACCTAACCTTACTAGTTAATCCTTGCGCATGTAGGAAGAACTAGTTTAGCCTAGGCCAAACTAGTTTGTCCTGAAATCTCGTTTGGCCGGTAACATATATAATAATAAACCGTTTATGAGCCACAAAAACATATATACATTCATGGCCGTTTATCCCTTTCAGGTGGACAGAACTTTGAGGACATGAAAACGAATAAATGACCAAGGAGAATAGGTCACTTATTTACATGTATGTTAGGGTTTCAATGTCATATGGAATATTGGTCATAAGTTGCTAGCATATTGCCTAATAACACAAAAATACATAATACAAACTATGGGGCTTGTGCATGTTACCGTTGAGCAAAACGGTTCCAACTCAGCTGAGTATGTTACATGAGATTTATAAATATATGACTACTAGTAGCTTAGGCATTTTAATAACTAGCTAGTAAGAAGGCGCAGTCCTGGGCTAGGCTGGGACGTCAAAAGAATGCTAACTAGGTGCCATTCCTCCCAGCATGTTGTAGGAGGTGACTAAGGGACTAAGGCTGAATAGAATGTATTGGGCGATGGGCTAGCAACCTATTTATGATCCTTATATTGAATAAAGATTATTGTTCTATTATTATGTACTCATGGTGTTGTAGATCAAGTATTCAATTGCTATTGGCCACTGATTAAAATTGTTTATCTATTATCAAACAAAACATCTATCTGTATTGGTCTTTTAAATTTATCCAAGATAAAAATCAAGTATGAAATATTATTAATGTACAATTTTTTTAATTTATAAACTTTTTGCACAACATGCTTTTATCTTATTAAAGATGAGACATTAAAGCCTAGTATATACAAAATATTCAGTACAATGTAAGACTAAACAGTCTGATTAGTAACACCAATGGAAATTCACCAAAACTAGCAGTAATAGACTTGTATATAAGTATGCTTTACATCAAAACCTATTTGTTGTATGCTAACTAGCTACCATTCTTACTAGCATGTAGTATGAGGTTTTAGGACTATGGGTAATGAAATCTATTAGGCTAGGAACTTGTTACCAATCTATATTCTATATTTTAACTATTTCACATATCCAAGATTCTGTCCACCTTGAAAGGGATTTAATGAAGTGAAAGTACATGTATGTACACAATACATAAATGAATACTGTACCAAATTTTTCTTTTACAATAAGATTCTCTACAATACTTTCACTTTCTATAACCTAAACTTTAAATTAAAATGGTAAATTTAATCTTCTATATGATATGCCAATTTAGATACTATTGCATTAATAATGTACTCATCTAGATATAAAGCATAAGTTTATATAGTAATTATGACTACAATCTTACTCACTATGAGTGTAAGCAAAATTTATAGTATACGAGTTATGGGTAGGTAATTTTCCATAGAAATTAGGACTAAATAGTGGTCTAGACAATTTTTACCTGGTAATTCTGTGGCGGGACACCAGGGGCTACCTTCTGCTGATACTGTTGTCCTAAGCAAAGCTGCAGGCAAGCAGCTATGAGGATTAAACGTAGCATTTTGTACTGTGGAAGTAAGTTAAATTTCTCGGTAATTATACACTTTTATGTGATAAAACCTATTGTAGGTGATAAAGAAATTGATTTTAAATCAATAGTAATTCAGGTTTTGGTAGAAAGAAGAGTAAAAATAAAGCAAAACCAACGAAAACGTATGCTATACGAATTTTTTTGAATACGTATAAACTTACTGAATATTATATGTAAATATTTGATTACGTGGACAAATATTTGGTAAAGTTTAAGAAGGTAATTTTCTACGGTTCAATGATGGCTAATTAAATAGATTATTCAAGTAAAAATATTGAAAACCTTTGCAAAAACTTCAAGAACAACAAGTTTCTAAAATATACACGTCAGACGATCGTGGATTTTGACTTTTATGATAGTTCTTAATGTCATTAGATAAGTTACTTCCACATCGTCTTAGCGCTATTAAAGATAATTTACACGTTTTAGTTTTATTTCAATACATAGTTCAAACATTTTGTTCTAAGAATTTAAAAATTTAAAAGACGTAAATTAATTAATCAGTCCACAACTCTCCTACCTATGTACGCGATCAAATACGATCACTCGTGACCCTCCTCCAGCCACTACCAGCGACCTTTTTCAGTTTATCTGTCTATCAAACAAAGAGGCGTACAAAGTTGATGAACTTAAAAAGCCTTTTTATATAGAATTATATTTTGAATACGTATACCAACATACATATAAAAACATACACTTTACGACTTGTGTATTACACACTCCCTTTTTTATTACGGTGGGGTAGTCAAAAGCTTGACTGCCCATCTCTGAAATTTCGAAGGCATGTCAGGTATGGGTCACTCGAAGCTCGCGTTTGCCTTTACGATAATTTTAAAAGTTGAGGTTATAATAATAATTGGACATTATTATTATGGTTATGTTAAAAACTTGTATAGAATCTTTCCATTCTGCGTAATACGTGTATACAGTAACAAAGACAAGCATTCACGGCTGTGCATCCCGTTCAGGATAGCCAGAGGTTGTGTTTTCACGTTTTACTAAGTTTTTTACTGGTTTTGATCACTTGATATCCCTTTTTTACTCGATGATCAATATCTAGATTGACAGGTTGTAAAGTATATCACCGTACAGAAATACTAACTATTACCTTTTTGGAGATATGGGTTCCGTATGATATTTTCCTTCACCGAAATCAACAGCATGTGGACAATCCACATAGTGACCTATGGAAATACTTCTAATCTAATAACTTTGAATATCACCTTTAACATACCGTTGTTGCGCTTGGAAGAACCGATAAAAACAAAATCGTAACTTTTTGAAAAAAAAAACTGTTTGTTACGATCTTAGGACGCGGAATTTTGTTTGAACGACACATAGCGAAAATTCTATTTTCGTATTCTTTTGAGATATCACAAAACGGGTATCACAGGCATGACGGAAGTAGCGAGTAAGTTTTCACAGTGAAAAAGAAAATTTTCTTAAAATAACTTTAAGTTTACGGGTTTTCCAGACTCAACGACGATACATATACATTCACGTCACATAATCTCTTTCTGGTTGAATAGAAGCTTAAAGATAAAAATCTCCTAGGTCTCTTTTTAGCATGAATATTGGGGTTGTGATGTTATAATAAATGGATTGGTAACTGCTTGATGGTTTATCGCCCAATAGATTTCATTTACTCCCAGTCCCTACGACATGCCGGGAAGAACGGCAGATAGTAGTATCAGTAGTAATTCTATGGCCACCTCGAACCCGTGTTGACCAGATAGTCAGTACTCAATGTGATAGGTGGTAAGGCATGTCGCCATTTACAAGCACTATTACCTGTTCAGGAAACAGGTAGGTTTCTTCACGATGTTTTCCCTCACCGTAGTATTCAATTCGGCGTAGTTTAGTCGTTGGGGTCTTGCGACAGTGGGTATAAGTTTCAAATCTCGGTGCATGTACGAATGCAAAAATTTCAATGAATTTTCTTTGTGCATTTTAAAAAAAACATTTGCGTAATTAATTTTAAGATATAGGCGTGATGTATCACTACATAGTATAAAACAAAGTCGCTTTCTTTGTCCCTATGTTGAATGATAATTGTTGATGTCTTTGAAAGTACGCAACGGATTTTGATGCGATTTTTTAATAGATAGAGTGATTCAAGAGGAAGGTTTATATGTATAATAACATTCATTAAATAGTGGAGTAGGCTATATATTTTATAACCTTGCGAAGCCGGAGCGGGTCGCTAGTATCTAAATAAAACAAAATCAATACAATTAACCGTTTTATTTTGCACAAATCTTATTTCTAAATAACTAAGATACATCTTTTTATCTAAAACAGTAATAATAACAAAATTAATAAATCTATAAACATATAGAGTGAAGGATAGAAGAATACGTATGAGAAGGTTAATGGGTGTGAGTGAAGCAATGAAGATTTGTCAACCGTTCCAGGTGGCGTCGATAGTCTCTGCCTATCCCCTTAGGAACATAAAAGCGTAAATATACATCTGTATAAACATATTTGAAAACACCTACCAATCTCTCTATAGGTATAACTGACTATATGTGAATGGTGAGGTAATAGTCAATATTACTAGATAGACAGCACCCAATGCGATAGGTAGTGAACCGTATTGACGTATACTACTGGCTATCACATTTCACAACCCATCTTTCTTAGTAACAATCACAAACTTACTAACCCCATTTTTCTTATCTTCTACCAAGCTCAAATTCCCAAACTCATTCACAATCTTCTTCACATCATCTATTTCATCATCCATCAAACCTGTAGGCAGATCAAACTTTACAAACTCTTGCCCACTCAACTCTTCACAAATCTTCTTAAAACCCTCATCTAATTTACATTCTTTATCACTCTTCCCGAATACATTCTTCCATAACTCTTTTTCATTCTTCTTGGACGCTTTAAGGACAGATTCTAAATCGTTTAGCGCCTTACCAATTTCGCTATTCAAAGGCTCAAGTTTCAACGCCTTTTTGAAATACGTTTCAGCATTTTCATACTCACCTAACATGTTAAACGCTCTTGCGTAGTAAAATAAAGCTTTACAATTAGCATTCACATCTATTAGTGTACCTAAATGATCTAAGGCTAAAAGAATCTTATTAGGCATATCAAGTTTGTAATAGCACACAGCTAAATTAGTATATATTGTAGCTATTCTGTGTTTTACATCTTGTTTCTGTAAGTTTGTCTGTGGCGTACATAACTGCAATATATTGAGTGTTCGATAGTAGTTCTTAATAGCTTTTCTGTAGGATTTCTTTTTGAATAATTCCTTGGCTAGGTCGTTTGAAGCTTTGGCTGCTTTTGAACTAGTTTCGTATGAGGTTTTCTGTGTTCTTGGTAGGCTGTCGAAGCTGTAAATTAAAAGGGTTACTTGATTTCATATAGTTTTACAAACCCTTTAGAGTTTGTCTTTACGAAGTGCCATTAGTTTTATTAATCTAAATTGATTTATTTTAAGAGTAAGTTTTATGTTAATGACATATTTTTTACGAAAAATGTTTTTTTTTGACGTTCAATAAGTGATTTTAATATCCTTATGTTGAATAAAAAGATTTTCATTTCATTTTATTTCCCTTTTTGGATGGACAGAAACTAAGAGTCACAATAATTTCCTATTATATCGCCTGGGTCACATATTTTATCATAAATATTGGAGTTGTGACAGGTTGCAAACCCATCGCCCGATTGATTCCATTTACCCCTTAAATGCTACCTACGTAATGCCGGGAAGAACGGCAGCTAGTAAGTTTATCAACGTTGTAGACTTGTGTGCAAAATATTTATTACATACATTCACATAGACAAGTCGTTTATGACTAAATCTTACAAAGGAGATACATGAAATGTCATATTGTTTCGTTGGTCACTTCAAGCATGACCATTGATTCTTATATTAGTATTTCGCTATCGCACAGTCAGTTTTAAACACACTATTATTAATTTCCACATCGTCCAAAACTATATAAATAGCTTACTATCGAAGCGATCAAAATAAGATCGCTTTAGTATTGAATTCGAAATTTCAATTGATGATTCATCATTCGTTTCGGTTTGTTATAACCCTAATCCTTTAGTCCTAAACTAGCAAACAGAGGCGTGGGTATAATAAAAGAACTTGTACATGTATATACTTACTTTTCAATGCATCCCGTATCGTTAACACTGAGTAATGATACGATATACAGTGCAGGCGCCACTCGTACCGCGGGACCAAATACCTGTAAAACAATTTAACTGTAATATTATTTTATTGATACATACTTGTAGAATCGTCTATGAATGCCTGTAATGAAAAAGTGTGCTTATTACACGAACCAAATATAAAGAGGACCCGGCAAAAGGAGCGGTTCCCGTTACGCGGTGCGAAGTTCAAATGGCGTATTTTAATTGGTGCGGAGTCTAAAAATGTGTAGAAAGAATATACCAGATTTTATTGGCCGATGCCGTGTTTTGATTGGTTGTCATATCTCCCCTCCGTCCCGCGTACCTCGTTTCACCCCGCGTAATGCCACGCTAGTTTCCATACAAATATTGCGTAAGGCCCACTCCTCATGGCTTATTAGACTAATAGGCGTCATGTGTATGTATGTCATAATCATGTCTACATACATACATATTTACAATATTCACGCCTTTACATAATTAACGGGATAAACAAAAACTATCAATTGCTACATGGACCAATCCTGATCTTTTAAAGTGAAATTTGACACATTTGTGGATATCAATTGTGAAATTTGACACTTGCTAATCCACTACCAACTACACACTATTACTGATCTGATATTTGTGATGTTGACTGACGTTTGTGCTAAAACGCATTAGTAGACTAGTGCTCCTGTTCCCCGAACAGGTAATAGTTAGTGCTTGTAAATGGCGACATGGCTTACCACCTGTCACATTGAGTACTGACTCAATCAACACGTGGGTTCGAGGTGTCAATAGAATTACTACCCCCACAATTGCAGAGATGCAAACCAGAA
The DNA here is from genome assembly GCA_030578115.1 of Leucoptera coffeella. Lineage (NCBI taxonomy): Eukaryota > Metazoa > Arthropoda > Insecta > Lepidoptera > Lyonetiidae > Leucoptera > Leucoptera coffeella. The sequence continues at coordinate 17,818 of JAMBLF010001413.1, read as the reverse complement.
CCTTTTACTACCCCGCAAGGGTTAATAGTTATAACGCGTTTGTCCTATCGTCTAGAATCATACACTTCACGACTTGTGTATACACACTCCCTTTTTATTATGGCGGGGTAGTCAGAGGCTTGAATGCCCATCTCCGAAATTTCGAAGGCATGTTAGGTATGAGCCACTCAAAGCCCGCGTTTCACTAAAGACAGCACCCTACCTGATAGGTAGTGAACCATATCGCCATACAGGCACTAACTATTACCTATCCTGAGGGATAGGCTGGTTTCCTCACGATGTTTTCCCTCACCGTTTCGTCTAGAATCTAGATAAACAACTTACCCGATCTCCCCATGTCATGGTAGGTTGCAAAAGCACGTGAAACCTGGCTGAAGGTCCCTTCACCATGGTCAAGGCTAAGTCTAACCCTGGAAGCAGCTCGCCGATGCCTAGTCGCATTTTCTGGTAAAACAAACATAGGTAGAGCAATCAATCAGCCTATAGAGGTCCACTGCTGGAAAAAGGCCACCCCAAGAGTACGTATCACTACATAGTATAAAACAAAGTCGCCTTCTCTGTCCCTATGTCCCTTTGTATGCTTAAATCGTTGAAACTACGCAACGGATTTTGATGCGGTTTTTTTAATAGATAGAGTGATTCAAGAGGAAGGTTTATATGTATAATAACATCCATTAAATAGTGGCGTAGGCTGTATATTTTATACCGGTGCGAAGCCGGAGCAGGTCACTAGTAATTTATATTCTAATTTTAATAGCTATATCCATACAACTTACCAAGGGATTAGCACAATTCCTGCTCAGGGTGCAATCAAACGGAGTATTTTGGTTCTCCCAATACGCTGCATAGTGGAAGGTCACCGTTGCATCTTGTGGTACTAAGGGTCCATCACCTAAAAACGTAGATTAGATTCATCATCATCAGCCTGTAGTAATCTATTGGACATAAGTCATATTCAAAAGGCACTGTAATTACAATTTGATTTTTATATTATATTCTTCGCTACTATTTCGCCATTTGGGATCTCCACGGCACAAACTAATTGACTGACATTTAATTCTAGTTGGTAATTTTAATATAATAACTTAGTCGTGTATAACATTTTTCTTATTTAATTTTTATTGTATAATTTTTCGTCGGTACTATTGTGTCATTTAATGTATTGTGGAGTTCCAATAAAGGATTATTATTATTATTAGTATAGATTTATCGTCATCAGCCTGTAGTAATCCATTGGACATAAGTCTTCCTGAATATGGATATGGTCAAAAGGATAGTCAGAGACTATTGACAGTGCCTATATACGGCGATACGGTTCACTACCTATCACGTTGGGTGCTGTCTATCTAGTTATCGGGCTTCGAATGACCCATACCTAACATGCCTTCGAAATCTCGGAGATGGGCATTCAAGCCTCTGACTTCCTCGCCACAATAAAAAAGGGAGTGTGTATACACAAGTCGTGAAGCCTATGTTATGTTTTGTGTGAGACTATTAATCGCCATATGAGATTGCCTTGAACATTCTTGAAGAAACTCTCAAGCTTCTCACGACTAACCTTCTCATACATTCTAATATCGTCCCTTAGCTAACAACACCGATCAAGTCGAAAATTTGGGTTTTTTACATTTTAATGCTATTAGATAAAGCTGCCCATTGCGCTTCGAACTGTTATATCCTATCTCTGTGAGAGATGAAGCTTACGCCTTCCTTTCTTATCACCAGCATTTCCCAGAATTCATCCTCATACATTGTTACAGACAATGACACCATACAATATAAAACAATCTCACACACGACAAATGAAATCATTCCTTATTCAGACTCAAAAGAAATATTTTAATCATGTATTTCATTATATTATAATTTTATTCTTTAATAAATTAAAAAGCGTTATTTTTGAAAGTGTTTTAAAATCCTCACTCTAACAGAATCATGAAATAGATTTCAGCCAATCAGAAGTCCTAATTCAAAAAATAGAGACAGCGCTTAAGGTAAGTTGGCGTAACACTGCACAGTTCTTTTCGTCGTGTAAAATTGGTAACAATGACTTAAGCGGTGTTGTAAGCTAGGGACGATATGGGGCCTTAGTCCACTAATGAATTTTAGGCTCAGTATTAGTTCAGTAGTTATATAATAGTACTTGAGTAGTTCGACACTTGATATTCCACTAATGAATTATGCCTTAATATCAGTTCAATCGCGTTATTTTTTCAAGAATAGATTAGATTTGTTTATTTGAATTATCTGGAACGTAATAAGAATGCTAACTAGCTGCCGTTCTTCCCGGCATGTCGTAGGAGGCGACTAAGGGACTACTATTAAAACTTAACTAAATGATATTAATTTATTAATTGGAGTGATAATTAGCTGCCGCTCTTCCCAGCATGTGACAGGTGGCGAATAAATGACAATGGTCAATGAATCTAATTGGAAATGGGCTAGCAACCTGTACAGTACGCCATCGCATCCTTAATATTCATGGTACAGAGTAACCTAGAAGATATTATATCTCCAAGGTTCTGACCAGAATCTGATGTGAATGTATACGTATGTAAAATAGCATTGTAAAAAATGCATCCTAATTAGATACTAAATTATTAGTGATTATTTAAAAATGGAGACATGGGCGATGGGCTAGCAACCTGTTACTAATGTTCCATATAACATCACAACCCCCATAGTGAAACTAAAAGTTATATCAAACATATTATTATCTCCAAGGTTCTGTCTACTACAAACAGTATAAAAATTCGTACATACACATCACGCCTGATTCACTGTAGAGGGGTAGGCAGAGATCATGGATCCCCATTTTTCCCGACCCTGACAGAGCACTTTCGCGTCATTGGCATTCATACACACTCAAATTTTTGACGACCTCCGTGGCGCGATCGGTTAGCCACCGGAACGCTAATCGTGAGATCCCGGGTTCAATTCCCGGTGGAGGCAGAGTTAAGAACTACGCTTTTCTTCTGCTTTCCAATCTGGTCGTTGATTATATATGCTATGTATGTATTTATCCATGTATAATATGTATATATTTGTTAAATATACGTTGCCTAGTACCCTTAACACAAGTTTTAAATGAACTTACCAAGGGGCTAGTTCAATTGGTGTAATAATGTCCAAATATAATAATTATTAAATTATATCATTAATTATTAGTTAGACAAATGTTACTGCTACATTTTCTATTACAAGGGCATATACCCACCTTCCTCCAAAATCAATATCTTGGCATCACCAGAGGGGTCGCAATCCATCATTTTGGACGCCAGGTCCTCAAACGTAATATATTCTGGTGATGACAAAGTCTTGAACTCAGCAATCTTCTCCATGTTCTTGAAGACGTCTTCTTCGTCTCTATAACGTAATACATAAATTGTTAAAGTCAAAGTCAAATGTTTTTATTCAATATAAGTACAAGTACAGTACATTCATTGAAAGTCAAAACATTTGCCTGACACTGGTTGTCTCTTATATTGATATTCTACCGTTAGCGTTAAAATTTACATTACATTACATTTACATGTTGTGCTGTCTTTAGTGAAACGTAGGCTTTGAGTGACCCATACCTAACATGGTTTCGAAATTTCAGAGATGGGCACTCAAGCCTAACACTACCCTGCCACAATAAAAAGGCAGTGTGTATACACAAGTCGTGAAGTGTATAAGAAAAATCACAATCAGGGGCCTTATCCACTAATGCCTTTTGCAAAATAACAATTACATATCAGATCAGTAATACTTAGTGTGAAATCCACAAAAGTATCAAATAAATAATGAAATTTGTAACTTTTGCTAATCCACTACTAACTTCACACTATTACTGATCTGATTTTATTATACTGAACTGTTGAGAGTGTATGAGAAGATGTGTGAATGTCAATGAAGTGAAAGTGGTCTGTCAGGATGGGGACAAATGAGTATTCGTGATGTACATACATACATACGCTTCACGACTTGTGTATACACACTCCCTTTTTTATTATGGCGGGGTAGTCAGAGGCTTGAATGCCCATCTCTGAAATTTCTAAGGCATGTTAGGTATGGGTCATTCGAAGCCTGCGTATCACTAGATAGACAGCACCCAACGTGATAGGTAGTGAACCCTATCGCTGTATATAGGCACTGACTATTACCTATCCGTGATCTGTATGTATGTATTTTTTTACAAAAAGCATTAGAGTGGACTAAGGGCCCTATATGCTAGTCAGGAACTCGGTGATTAACTTACACATTATCCGCAAACTCAATCAATTCATCTCCATCCATAAGGAATGGATCCTTACGTTTCTTCTTCTTGAAGTCTACGTCAATGTGGAATTCGGTTCCTGCAGTAATCAGTTCTCTGTAACATCATCAACACAAGTTTTTAGGTACAGTCAACATTAAAAGTGCAGTCCCAGTAACTTTTTATAAGGTCTCGTTACAAAAGACACTTTTTACATTTTAAAACTGGCGCCACTATGCATTGTTATATGCTAACCTTATAAAAAGTTACTGAGACTAGATTTTTAGCCCTAACGTACATATATTAAGATAATATCTATTTGGTCAACTTTAGTTTAACTATTGGCATTGTAATTTATCATTGTATAATTAAAAGAGAAGGCTATCAGTGTCTTGGGAATCCTACCACCCTCTGACAAGAATGATTATAAAGATATTTCGTATATAGTTAATTTAATTTTTATTTGTTCTTGAAGTTTAGTTATAATTTGTTGAGGATTTTTTTCTATCTGGAAAGGAACCCAGTATCTTCACTGCCTTTCTATAGATGTTAAAAAGAAAGCAGGTAACATTCTCTATATTTAATATTCGCTTATTTTATCTAATGTGTCGATAAAAATGAAAATATTTTGTGTCATAGAAAAACTTACTGCACATCCAATCCTTTAGATAATATAACACCTTTGCTGTTTATTTCTTCCATTGCGAAACTAACTCGAAGTTTACTTGATGGTAGGAAATCAATTAAAATAAATATTTACTTAAAAAAGTAGAAACAAACGAGGAAATGTATGAATTCCCGCACCGCACAATTCACATGTATTTGTTTAGTAACTGTATCGCAATAACCACCAATCAAATTCAAACAACTGTCTTTGTTGAATTTTTTCTCGTGTTAAGAGAAAACAATTTTTCAGTTGTTGATGTACTGTTGGATGTCTCGTTTCTTCTTTTTTTAATGGTAAGCTTACACAAAGTCTTATAATCATGTAAATTGTTTTACACTTTTTTACGCAACGATGCTATGTTAATAACCAGAATTATCCTGAATAATAATTTAAATCGTTTATTTGCAATAATTTACACTCTTTTTTTACCCTAAAATGAAACAGTTTTCATTGTTATCCTTTGAAAAAAAATTTAAAGTACATGTGTTTGAGTCATAACTAAATAAAAAAAGTATTTGCACTAGAGATCACGCCACATAAATTGGCAGTTGGAGGCGTCGCCACAGTCGCGTAATTCAGTGTTACCAGTAAACACGCCAAAACTAGCACTCACTGTGCCATACGGCTCGATACATTATAGGTTTCATTTGTAACGGTCTTTGGTTGCAGAGCTATAAACTCAAATAAAACAAATTAATATATCAAAGTCAAAATATGTTTATTAAACTATTTCAAACATGATTAATAATTAACGGGACTTATCCTTCTTATTATATATTACATATATTATGTGTTCCTTCACTCTGTCCGCAATAGACCGTTTAGTGTGTTCGACGTAGGATTTCCCACAGCTGCAATCAATCTTATACACACCCTTATATCTTATATCATGAGTATAAATCGCGAATCTCTTAAAACTATTATTTCAAACATGGCACTGAGCATTGTCTTTACATATTTTTTACCGAGGTTAGATCAGCGGAGACCCTAGCTTGGAGAAGAACTAACAAGAAACTCCGGAAATCAATTTATTATAATCACCCTTAACAAACATAAAAATTACAAAGAGTGGGCAAAAAACACAACGCTGGTAATACTAAATTTACCTTTCATACAAAATAACACGCAATGGCGGTAGAGATCCCGCCATATACAATGGCAGTTGGGGGCGTCGCCACAGTCGCGTAATTCAGTGTTACCAGTAAACACGCCAAAACTAGCACTCACTGTGCCATACGGCTCGATACATTATAGGTTTCATTTGTAACGGTCTTTGGTTGCAGAGCTATAAACTCAAATAAAACAAATTAGTATATCAAAGTCAAAATATGTTTTTTTAAAATAGGCCCTATCACAAGCTCTCTTTGTATGTTATCTTATGATCTAAGTATAAGAACAATAAAGGCGTGTTTACTGGCAACAGTGAATTATGCAACTGCGGCGACGCCTCCATGCGCCATAATATATTCAAAATTATAAATATCACAAGCTCTCTTTGAAAGTGATCTAATGATCTAAGTGTAAATTGAAAAAACTATTTCAAACATGGCACTGAGCATTGTCTTTACATATTTTTTACCGAGGTTAGATCAGCGGAGACCCTAGCTTGGAGAAGAACTAACAAGAAACTCCGGAAATCAATTTATTATAATCACCCTTAAAAAACATAAAAATTACAAAGAGTGGGCAAAAAACACAACGCTGGTAATACTAAATTTACTTTTCATACAAAATAACACGCAATTGCGGAAACGTCAAATTTAGTTCCAAGTTTGGCTACTGCCAGCTTATGTGGCGGGATCTCTAACGTCAAATTTAGTTCCAAGTTTGGCTACTGCCACCTTATGTGGCGGGATCTCTAGTAGAGATCGCGCCATATAAATTGGCAGTTGGGGGCGTCGCCACAGTCGCGTAATTCAGTGTTACCAGTAAACACGCCAAAACTAGCACTCACTGTGCCATACGGCTCGATACATTATAGGTTTCATTTGTAACGGTCTTTGGTTGCAGAGCTATAAACTGATATATTAATTTGTTTTATTTGAGTTTATAGCTCTGCAACCAAAGACCGTTACAAATGAAACCTATAATGTATCGAGCCGTATGGCACAGTGATTGCTAGTTTTGGCGTGTTTACTGGCAACAGTGAATTATGCAACTGCGGCGACGCCTCCATCTGCCATAATATATTCAAAATTATAAATATCACAAGCTCTCTTTGAAAGGTATCTTATGATCTAAGTATAAATTAAAAAAACTATTTCAAACATGGCAATGAACATTGTCTTTACATATTTTTTACCGAGGTTAGATCAGCGGAGACCCTAGCTTGGAGAAGAACTAACAAGAAACTCCGAAAATCAATTTATTATAATCACCCTTTACAAACATAAAAATTACAAAGAGTGAGCAAAAAACACAACGCTGGTAATACTAAATTTACCTTTCATACAAAATAACACGCAATGGCAGAAACGTCAAATTTAGTTCCAAGTTTGGCTACTGCCAATTTATGTGGCGGGATCTCTATTTTGAAAAACTGAATGTGTCGGTAAAATACCAAAGTTTTCACTTCTACCTACTTCGAGATACAGTTTTCTCTTATTAAAATCCAGTAAAATAAAAGCCAGTGATTTAAATAATCGTATTGGCCTCCCTTGAAACAGTTTTAACTCTCATTAGACACTCAGGTTTTCTGTTCGATAAATTGGTAAGTTTATTTAAAACTTGAATGCATTCATTGTCTTCTTTATTACGTACTAATAATATCTTTTCTTATGTTAAACAAAACAAAAGTAATGCAGAACGTGTATAACATCAACAGTGCTAATTTAAACTTGATGTTTTTGAAATAAACGTTAAATTATTATTGTGCTTAAAGTTACAAAGAATACCATAAAACCATGCCATTTGATACTTCAAAATGTTTGTGGAGTCTTATTCTAGAGTTGAGATACTAGTCTAGGACATTATAGTATTCAATTTCAAAATTTTAGTCCAGACATAAATAGTAATTCCCCTATCTGACACATTCATTACTGTTTTTTCTTAACTAATTAATTTATCTTCTTTTAAATTCTTTTGTTGGAAGAGGTAACTAGCATACTAGATTTAATACTAATGCTTAAAGTGTCAAAAAACATTATGGTTTTGACTATCAAGTTATATGTTTACCCTGATAGAGACTATATATGGATATATAGATTATTAAGGGTATTGTTCGCGGAAATGAGCGAAACGAGTGTTTTCATTTTTCAGTTTAAACCTATTTAGAACTTACTGACACCTATCATACTTTCAAGGTAGCATAATGAAAGACTGAAATTGATGACTGAAGTAGTTTCAAGAGTTAAATATCAATAATTACGTAAATATAAACGCATAAAGTTGATAAAAAATCAGAAAAATGGCGCAAACAGGGTTTTGTATTTTTTCGTTTATTTCGTCACGAAGTAAGATCAGGGCCCTTACTCCACTAATTCATATTGGCCACAATATTACTTCAGTGTCGACATTGTGGCAGTTCAATGGCCGTAATTTGACACTTTTCGCACTCCACTAACAAATTTTGGCCACTGAAGCGCTATCGAAATACAACTAATCAAACATGCCTCAATATTAGTTCAATAGCCTTCATTTTGGTACTCTACTATTGTTTTGACAGCTATTTTTGTCTATGGTCAATATCTAGTGTACACTCACACACTCAGTTAGTAGTTTTAGTTTCAATTAAAAACATAAAATATTTTTTCAGTTACATTTTTAGTTACGTTTACGTTATAAACTTAAAACTTTTAACTGCTAAATCAATATGCATTAATTGACATTGCTGCATAGCAGTGCAAACAGTTTTTTAAATTGTTGTAATCCATAGACAATAATTTCTGTACTTTGTGTGTGGCCACTGAAGTGCCATTGACTCGCTATTATGGCGCTATTCTGGCTGTCAAAATATTAGCAGAGTACCACTTTTACGGCCGAGATGCAGATTTATCGCTATAGCCTCGCAGTTGAGTGGTTGTCAAAGTTAATTAGTGGAGTAAGGGCCCTGAAATCAAAATATACAATAATGGGTTCTCTAAATACTAAATAATTTGACTAAAAACATATTAGGTCCTGTTTTATTCATAATACTGCAGTTTTCGTAAGTATAAAACGCCCAATTTTGGGCCGCCATCTGTTTCATACATTTTTATATGGACAGCTAACGCGTCCGCCGCGAGTCGCTAGTTTCAATAGATCGCGTTCAGAATTTGGCGAATGCCAGCGTGGGGAGCACGTCCATTTTGTTGGCGATCACAGCTAAACCGCTAGATAATCACACGAGATCAGTTATTTATTAGTTCAATAAGTGAAATTTGGAAAACAATGTGTAATCACTTTGATGTTTGAGGTTATTGCTTATTATATTACAAGCGATTTTTTTCTTTCGAAGGGAACTGCTAAAGTTGATTTATTCTACATGTATATTTTAAGAAGTATTTTACTTGATGCGACGCCATATTTGATATAAATTTATTCTTGCGTCATTTATGCCTATGACAGGTATGTCAGACATGATATGAAAAAATCATGATAATTAATGTACATAATTTTGATTTACCGCTTGATGTTTCGGATATTATGATAAGAAGTTCAGAATATACATACATGATACCTACTGACATCACTTCAGCTTTCTTCCCAGTAGGTAGGCAACAATTAGTGAACCCCAGGATAGGTTGTTTATGGTGTATATATATATGTATGTATGTATACACACACATATACATAATTATATATTATGCATAATGACCGTGACCGAATTAAGGGTAGTCAGAGTTTGAGTATGCATTTGTGATGCTCGAAATCATAAATATACATTTGGGATACTCTTTGGCATCTTGAATTAGAGTTTTTAGCGTACTGCAGAATAGGTTATACCGGTACCGGACAGACATACGGACGGACAGCAATTTTGTAGAGAAAAATTGCTATCGAAATCCGAATTCGGTCACTAGGCTATCATAGCGGTATTGGAGGTCGCACCAAAAAAAATGTATAATTATACATATCCTGCTGCTCAAAATTTTGCTCAGTAGTCTGTAGGTATTGTTTGCCTCGGCAAACTTTACGCATAAATCGAATATTTGAAGTTCTTTTTCAGCTCAAAACCATACGAAAATACAAGCGCATTACTAGGCTCACAGACTTCTACAGGAGGTCGGGTTAGGGTACTCAGTCAAGTACGTTCCAAAACACTATTTCTTATTGTTTCTATAAAATTACAATTATTTACCACAAGTGATTTATTATTTAAATATTGATTACTTTTATATATTTATGACTACAATGTTTTTAATATATATTAATAAATAATAAGTTGTTGAATAATCTGATTATAATTTATTAGTGTTTGTTTCGTTTACAACTCAATTGATACATGGAACGTGCATCCGCCATGACAATAAAGTTTGTTATGATTTTGTTATATCAAGTTTGATGTGATTTATTTCAGTGTTTTTGAAACTATCGTAGTGTGGAACCTGTTTATATCGCAAACATAAATAACATTACATAAAATATCCCCTATTATCCCGCCGCATTGCTTTGTGAATCGATATTTATAGAAAAATGCTTCATGCATAAGAATTTACAAATGAAATAACAACAATTTATCTGCAAGAAATCTAATTCATCATACTGATTTGATATTGACTTATATTAACTTATTTTAGATATAAAAACATTCTTGGCCACTACTAAAACAGAAAGGTAACCTCAAAAGTATTTATCCCAGAGATAAACAAGGGGCTGCAATTGTTTTACACGGACTTGTTTCTATAACAAAACATCGACTTTGTTTTGGAATAAGGTGGTAGGTATCTGTAAGAACATACACACATCAACATGGTCTAGGGATATTTAACTCAAACCTAAATAACTAAAATTGTACTACCTTTTAGTTAAGACACCTGTATCTGTAGTATTATATCATCTGTGCCTGTATATTAAATTAAACCTTGATTATTAGCCTATCTGATTAAATGAAAATATTTTAGTGAAAGTTGTAATTTAAAAAAATCTAGAACAAGAGAAAAACCTCTGATAAAACTTCAAACTAAACTTTATTTTTAAAACATTAAAACTTCAACATAACATTTACTTTTTTTTACTAAAATTGTGTTCCACTGAAAATCAATAATGTGTAGATCTTCCTAAGACATTCCTGACACATCTGCAGGGGTTCGGCATGCTTAAAACAAGGGTGTCAATATCCCGTTGTGGAATATTGTCCCAAGTCCTGCTAAGATGCAAGAAAAGATGGTTTTCACTGACAATATCTTCTGGGAAATTTCTTAGAGCTCTTCTCTGAAGCATATCCCAGGCATGCTCAATAGGATTTAAGTCTGGAGATTGCGCAGGCCAGTCTAAAGCCTGGACATCGTGCTGTTGTAACCAAGTTGTAACGATACGCGCAGATAATTTGTCATCTTATTTTTTTCTGTAAGGCCAGTATTAAATCTAAATTATTATAAATTAAATTTAAATCTAATTCATGATACTGATTTGATATTGACTTATATTAGCGTTGATTTTAACTTATTTTAGATGAGTGAGGGGGCAGTGACGGAACGCTGGACAAGGTTACTCGCTAAAAATAGAACTCATTTCCATACACAGGAAATAACTTACACTAATCAGTAGATGTCCATACCTAGTCACTAATCAAAGTGTAATGTAACCTTAATATGAGCATTTATAAAATTAAATAATAGGTTCCTATTATTACAAACAATATTTTAGTGCAGTAACCATTACTTACATACATTATAGACTATAACTAAATTTATAGTATACTTATTTCAGGAGCTTATGTAAGTAGTAAATTGTATATCAATACATGATGTGTGTTTGCAAATTTTAACACCTACAGAGAAAAAAAGAAAGAAACTTTATTCACTACATTAACAAAACACAAACATGGAAAAAATATAGGTATGTAAAAAACCATTGATGCAGTGAAAAGGTGCTGCCTCAGTATACGATGCAGCTAGGCTGCATACACATACACATTTATTCAAACTCATATATAGAAAGAAAAATATATAACTATGGTATTTGCACTGACAAGGTGAGACATTGATAGGAGTTAGGGTAAGGATTTTTGTTGTTCGAGAAGACAAGCCTTATACCTAAGGTAGAAAGCTCCCCTAGAAGCAACGTCGCGAATAGGTGGAGGTATTTCATTCCAGCATTTGGACGCAGAGGTACTTACATCTGGTGCTAGTTTCTATACCAAAGAGCAATTACAAAGGTTCGTGGTCTAAACCATATTTAAACGTAAAAGAATAGCTGACAGTTACAGATTCCGAGAGCTAATAATCATCTTACTACTTTCATTTTAAATACGCCAGACTGTTACTATATCAAATTAACAAATAATAAAATAGGTAGGTACGCTTTGTGAGGTCAGGTGTATGTGTTTTGAGTATGCCGAGAAGACACATCATCGTGACAAAACAACAAGCAACAAGACAATTTCAATGCATATAATTAAATCGTAGTTACTAAAGTATCTGAAAACTATCTACGAGTGCGCAGTGTTTATAGTTTTATAATCCTGAATAGGTACAAAATACTGTGCTCACATTACGTCGCTGCCGCCGACCCCGATTGATATGGCTACGTCACATCCCACATCCCTTTCGGGGTAGTCAGATGTTGAGTGGCAACTAAGTTTTTTTGCATTTTTTTGTCAATCGAAACCCAATCGTTACCTGATTATCAATAGCCAATGTAATAGGTGATTAACTAAGTCCTTACATAACCAAACCAGGTTCTCTCACTAAAACAACAGCACGTGAACAATTTAAATGGTCACCCATCCAATTACTTTCCACGCCTGCGTTGCTTAACTTCGGTGATAGAACGAGAACCGGTGTATAAATCACAACCGTAAAATCCTATTTTACGATCACAACATAAAATATTTCAGCAAAAACATTATTGACATTACATAACACAAAAACAAATAATTGACAGTATAATAGTAGTTTATCAGGATCAAAAGATATCTGTATGAAAATCGAGACATTTACATTTTTCGTACGACTGCCCGCCTATAAAAGTCTGTGATCCTAGTACATATTCCGTTTGTAAATTTAGTCGCAAAATCAAGCAGTGTTAGGGCAAAATAAAATTAGGTTTTATGCATTGTAACGAGTTTACACTTAAATTCATGAGCTCAATTTTATTTCAATATGTGTAGTGTGGGTAAATGTAACTAATAAATTGTATGACTACTATATCTACAATATGGTAAAAAGTATTGTAGAATAGGTACTTATATAATTTTACCGTGTATGAACTGAATTAATCTAGGTAATCATAATACTTACGCATATGAAAAATGACTACAGCCGATCTTTCGTTGAAGAACATATTTTATTTCAAAAGCATTATAATCTAAAAACATAGTTTTACAAATTCGTTAACCTTTCGGAGTCAGTAAATAATTCGTTCGGTAGTTGCATACCTACATACATACATAATGTAATCTGTACTAGCATCCTTACAAACACTGGAAAACTTGAATTTATTTCGTGTTGGATTGATTACCATCTGGATTTGGGTGAGAATATCAGTTTATACGTTACATCATATGGAAACGATACGTATTTATTGATATAACTATCTGCAATTTACACGCCGCGGCGGCGCGTCGTCATGATCAAAACTATCTGTCACGTTCGACAGAGAATATCTGCTAAGAAGTCGGTCTGGATTGTCGAAAAATCATCACAATGTTTATTTTATGTTAAATAGATAGATAATGTACGTTTTATTTAGCAATTAAAAAATTGTCTTGCAATCGGCACACTATTGAGTTTAAAAATCAATTATATTATTAATATAAAACTCCCATAAACGTTTCATCGTTTCGCGATGTTTTGAAATTCGCGCCTTTTTATATTTTATATTCTGTCCAACCGCTAAAAACAGCACTAACGCGCAATGTACTCAGCGCTGCTGCGCTAGAAATGTCGGATTTTTGACAGTTCGTGAATTTATTTTTGGAATACAATACCCTTAATTTGCAGGTGGTGAATGGTAGGGTATAACTGTTAAAGTTATGATTTTTAGTAAAACTTAATAATAGCAGCATAAGAGTAAGCTGAATAAAAAGAGAAATGAAACATACAATAACATTCTTTACTTAAGTTTAACCCAAATATCACTTAACCTATATTATTTCAATCATTTTACAAGAAAACATTTCTTTTTATTTACCTTTGCAACCCGATGCTTCTTTTAACCGTCAATATGTATTATTTGTATTCTTGTACATTTTATCTCCAGACATGATGTTAGCTGATGAAGACGCGATGAGCAAAATGCTCATTTGCCCATTCAACGAGTCTCACGTACTAGAGCCTTATAGAATGCAGGTAAGTGCGGTATATACTTACGTACACATCACATCCGATTCCCTGCAGAAGGGTAGGCAAAGATCACGGATCCCCATCTGTCTCGATCCTGACAAATTACTTTCACAAATCACTTATACACCTTATACACACTCGCACTCAGCGGTTTTAACATCACTTTTGCGGATATAAATAATTTGTGAGAACATGTATGTTCAAGAAATGTCTATTCAAGAAAATACATTTACTTTAAAAATCCAAAGTTATGAAAATCTGTTCTTAGTTTATGTCTCCTTGGTACAATCTCTATTTTCGTATTAATATTGTATTATCACCCGAATAGATAATAAGACAAAAAAGACAAACATGTTCAGAACCATTAACTCATGCGGGGTAGCCAGAAGTTCAGGTGTCCATATCCACGATTGCGAATGTAGTAATTCTATGGCCACCTTGAACCCACATGTTAACCATTGTTACATTGAGTACTGCCTGTACTCAATGTAACAGGTGGTAAGCCATGTCGTCATATAGGTTTTCTTACAATGTTTTCACTCACCGTAGTATTCGGCGCATTTCGTAACTGTATTTATATTACGAAAATTTGTTAAACTGCATTGCCATTGGTACATGCTCAAGCGGGATTTGAACCCTTTACCAAAAGGAATAAAGGATGTGAGTATATGTATAATATTGTAGTTTATAAATACACAGTAATATAAAATGTTTTTTGTATATGTATTTTTAGGTACACATGGTGAAATGCCAGAAACAGTATCCGAACAAAAAGAAGAAATTGAGGTGTCCGTTTGACTACACCCATGTTTTGCCTGAAGTGGAGCTTATGGTGAGTTTAATATTGTCTAACAGTCGTCTATGGTTCATCAACAAAGTCAGCAGCTCAGTGAAAGTTGAAAATAGAAATAATTATTTTGGGCTGAATTTTAGTCAGTAGTTGATGCCAAACTGGTAAAATATGTTTGCTTTGAGATTATATTTGGATCTTCAACTGGAACGAACCGAAGAACAAAGAAGAGAAGAATTGGCGTTTCGATTTTGTTTTTCTTTGGTTGGTGCGGCTGGCGGCGTTGGTGTAACTATGGTGATGGAATAACAAGAAGTTCAAACGCTGTGGCATCAGTGTTTGTACTTCAGCCGACATAACCTTAGTGGTGAATGGCTTAATAAAGAATAAAAAAAATATATATTGTCTAAATGAAGACCTACACTTTAAGTACTATTAAATCTTTGAAAAGTGCTGGCCGGTGTCGGTGACATTCTGTGTAAATGCAGAAGTAGTAATACTTTGGCCACTTCAAACACATGTTGACCAGATAGTCAGTACTCAATGTGTGATGGTCTTTTACCATTTACATGCATTAATTATTACTAATTTTGGAACAGGTAGGTTTCCTCAAAATGTTTTCCCTCACCATAGTAACCATTTTGTAAACTGTCTAGTGTTAATGGAAAAAACATAATATATATAGAAAATCAGAAAACATTCCCATTAGTACATACTCTGAAGTTTGAACCCTGTACCCACTGATACAGAGACTACCCTCAATGACTGAGCTTTGCCTTCTATGACATACATACTTTAATTGTATATCTTTGTGCAGTAAACAAGTGCTAGTTTGAGACGTAAAAAGAATGCTAACTAGCTGCCACTCTTCCCGGAATGTCATATGAGGTGACTAAGGGACTAGGGGAAATTGAATCTATTGGGTAATAGGCTACCAACGTGTCACCATTTATATGACATTGAAGCTCCTATATTCATGCTAAAACTATTCATTCTAAAGTGACCTAGGAGATGTTATATCTCCAAGGTTCTGTCCAGCCCATAAGGAATTGAAGGATGTGAATGTATATATATATACTATGCATAAAGGTGTATAATAACCAGAGATCGGATAATCGGATGCATATTTACCTAAAGTTGACCGGCGGCTTAGTATGGAAAGCACTTCTTTATCGTAAAGATTTCGGGATTTCGGAATTGATGCGTTTAATGTTCGGAATATAGAATTAAATGTATTTTAATTACGTTTGTAGTGTTTTCTATTACAATATATTATTTGTAGGTACATTAATTGTATGGAAAATGTTTCGGGATGAATACCGTTAGCGTTTTGGTTATAAATATAATTGAATGCACACTCAAATAAAGGTTTTTAAATGAGGAGCCGTAATTATTTGCGTTGAGAACAATATTTGAATAACATTGTAAAGCTTGTGCACTTAGCTGCACATTTACTAACGTTAAGATTTTAACTATTATAGAATATATCGAAAAATAAATGGAGATCAATTTCAGTTTTGAATTTACAATTCTCGTTATGTTCAAAAAAGCGTTATAAATGTGAATGTGCGAGTGAGACGGATAGGTCACTTTGGCTGCTTGTGCGAGTGAGACGGCATTCTCAAAACCGGTTTGTGTGCAGGTAGGTGCAAGAAACCCCGGTAGGTAGGTAACCAACTAACTCGTAAATTCGTAATTTGTTTTATATCCGATTAGTTCAAAATCCCTGATTTTTTTCGAATCCCGACATTGAAAAAGACAATTCCGAAAAAAGAAGCCGTCTAAATATTTTCTTAGCCAAAAATAAGTTTAGGTAAATATGCATCCGATTATCCGATCTCTGATAATAACACATGATAATACTAACACTAAATGTTTTAATAAAAGTTTCTCTTTTTTCCTCATTTATTCACAGGCCCACGTAGCGGTATGTCCGAAGCGTGCCAATTTCGACAGCAAAATGTACAGCCTGGACTCCGAAGAAGTGAACCCTGGGCCCTCCGCGCCTCTGCCACCTCCAGTCGCTACGGAGGAGAGCTGGGACGATGTGAGTAGTAATATAGTATAATAAATGCACAAACAAATTAAGCCTTGCGGGGTAGTCGGAGGGTCAGGTGTCAATCTCCACAATTGCGAAGGTAGTAGGACTATGGCCGACTCAATGCCACGTGTTGACCAGGTAGTCGGTACTCAATGTGAAAGATGGTAAGTCGTGTCACTATTTACAAGCACTGACTATTAGGTTTTTGGGGAACAGGTAGGTTTCCTAATGATGTTTACAGTTGAGTATGTATTTCACTCAGTAGAGTTGAGTATCCCTTGTGAGGTAGTCATAGGTTTACATCTTGAACTCAGATGTTGAGTAGATAGTTGATTATATATGCTATATATGTATTTATCTATGTATAATAAGTATATATTTCTTAAATATATGTAGACTAGTACCCTTAACACAAGTCTTGAATGTACTAAGCAAGGAGCTAGTTCAATTGGTGTAATAAAGTCTTACAATATTATTATATCATACATACATATCACGCCTGATTGTAGAGGGGTAAGCAGAATTCACGGATCCCCATTTTTCCCGATCCTGACAAACCACTTTCCCTTCATTGAGACTCTTACGCCTTCTCATACACACTCGGCGGTTATAGGTACTCCTAACGTCATCTTTTTTATTATAGCATCTATATCTTTTT
>JAMBLF010001412.1:0-93070 GCA_030578115.1 Leucoptera coffeella | reverse complement strand
AGTCGGAGAAGAATCTGACAGGGCGCTGCGTTGGAGGCGAAGAAATATGCCGTCGTCAGTCTGCCCGTGACCATGGCTGCTGCAACGTAGCCGAAACGTCGGGTTAATAAAGGTAACTTTATTATTTAAAAACATACGCGATAAGTCCCGTTTGCTATTAATCATGAGTATAAATCGCGAATCTCTTAAAACGATGCTCCAATTCCTTGCTCTCTTCCTTGTTCTTCGGTTCGTTCCAGTAGAGAATCCAAATCTTATCCCAAAGCGAACATATTTAGCCAGTTTGGCATCACAATTGACTAAATATTCGGCCGAAAATAATTATTTGTATTTTCAACTTTCACTGAGCTGCTGACTTTGTTGACACACCATAGACGACTGATGCCCTTAGTTTTATATACAAGAAAATCCTACGAAATGTTATGGGATATATGAATGTCATTCAAGCAAAGTATGTTTGCCAGGATCGAAAAATATAGGTGATTTCTATCTACCTTTCTTCAGGGAATGTCTATATCGTGTTTGTATAAACGGTCTCAGTAACAATTTCATCTAAAGTTTTATGTAGTTAATCTCTGGAGCAAAGCCAAGTTTTACACCGAAATAATTGTAATTACAAATGAATGTCAGACTTTTCAGTGCATTTTGTGTTAGGTTTACTGTCACTTATAATTAGCGTTGGTGCAAGGTGATCGTATATTGTGAGCGGTTTTTAAACATCTTTTAGGTTGCTTGGGACTAAAATATATCGCAAACTAGCTGCCGTTCTTCCCATGTCGTAACAGGCGTCAAAGACTATGGATAAATTGAGTCTTTTGGTCGATAAGCCAGCAACCTGCCACCAATATAGTAATTTCCTTATAACCACAATAGTGTTGCTACAGACAAATACTTATAATGTGGACATGATTAAGTATTATAATTTATACAAGATTTTCCTTACAAGATTTGGTCAAGTCCACCGCGAAATGGATTAAAGGAATATTATGGTTTCATAACATGCCCTTATATTATTAGTGACAGGTTACTAGGCTGAATGTATTCCATTTACACCTAGTCCCTTAGTCGCGTGGAAGAACGGCGGCTAGTTTACTTTCTTTTTACGTCTAATACTAGCACTGGATATAACTAATAATCAATTTAAATTAATAAACCTTATACTCACTGCATACAAATATAAGTAATCTTCTATCAATTACCTTTACCCTTCTTTCAGGCATCCCTAGCTTCAGGAGCGAGGGAGATGGAGATGCTGCGTCGGGAACTCGAATCCAGTACAATGGAGAGGGCCAACCTGCAGATGAGGATTGACGACCTCATGGAGAAAGCCTCGGAGGCGGAGAAGCTCCGGAATGAGCTGGAGAGGATCAAGGTGGGTGTTCAATAATGAGTATTCTTTATTACATACTAGTGACCCGCTCCGGCTTTGCACGGGTATAAAATATATAGCCTACTCCACTATTTAATGGATGTTATACATATAAACCTTCCTCTTGAATCAGTCTATCTATTAAAAAAAACGCAACAAAATCAGTTGCGTAGTTTCAAAGATTTAAGCATACAAATGGACGTAGGGACAGAGAAAGCGACTTTGTTTTATACTATGTAGTGATGATGTATTCACACTTCTAGGCCCCAACTTTTCCGTTGCATAGTGTGGGAGCCGTTGGTTATAAAATATTGTATAAATTAGAAAAACATATGTAAGATGTTATATACTTATGTTAAAAATATATAAACTTCTACCTATCCAATGGCATTGGCAGAGAATATCGATCGTCACTTGGAACGATCCTGACAAATCTCTTGCGTGATGGACTCATTTACCTTCTCAAAACATTCTCTTCTATACTTCTTATTACTAAGTACATATGTGCATACATATACGTCTCAACAGAGGGATATACAGAGATTACTACTTAAGAAAAAGGTATATTGGTACGAATCCAAAAGAAAGTAAATTTCAGAATAAAAGTTACCTTTTGCCTCCCAGTTTGGATGTTGATTATATACAGGGTGTCCCAAAATAGGCACGATAGCCTGACACCGAAGGTAGAGGGACTTATAACGCATCGAACAAGCCCAACATGCCCATACAAATGTTGCATTGATTTTCAGATATCATCAATTTTAGTATTTTTAGAAAAAAAATTTTTGTATTATTTTTTTTGTTGTAGTGATTATTTTACTTTATTTTACGTCTATGGCTTGAAGAATAGTTACTTATGTTTAAACCATTACTTTTTAGTCAATAAATAATGTAAAAGAGAAACAAATCGTTACATAATACATAAAACTTGACTGTAAAATCATAATCTTATTAATATGTCTGGCTTACCCGTTAAATATCATCGTGTTATGTATGTGTCGTTTGAGCTATTGTGTCAGTGTGTTTATTCATCTTATACACACATATAAGAGACATAATCACATTCCTAATCCACCGATCAGTCAATCGAACAATGTGATCTACATTTCTCCGGTTCGATTTAGCGAAAGTTAATAGCACAGTATTGAGCAATTATACTCGTATACAGAAAAGCAATACTGCAATTAATACTGGTATTTACTACAATTATCAATATTACTGATTTCATGCTGTCTTGTTTAATGTCAGGTGTTGTTTGGTGTTGGCGTAAATAAGTGTTATCAAGTGATTAAATGGAGTTTACACTGTCCACTTATATTAATGTTATAATCTCTAACATAAATACACACATTGAAAATATTCTTCCCAAGGCGGGTGTACGTAGTGAAGAATAGAAGAGCATGTATGAGATGGTTAATGGGTGTGAGTGAAGCAAGGGAGATTTGTCAGGATCGTTCCAGGTGTCGTTTGATAGTATGGTAGTTTGTTTTTTGCATGAATATATGTATGTATGTATGTATATACACATCACGGCCAAGGTACGGTCTACAGAGGGGTAGAGAAGTTTACAGATCCCATTTCTCTGCCAATACTGGCAAACCACTTTCGTTTCATTGATATCCTTCTCCTCATTCTTATTCGGTGGTTATACATAGATAGTTCTACTAACATCACCATTTTTCAATATACAAATCTATCCTGCCTAAAATATTCTTTGACATACATATCACGCTCGATTCCCTAATGGGAGGTAGGTAGAGATCACGGATCCCCATCCGTTCCGATCCTGACAAACCACTTTCGCTTCATTGACAGTCATTACATATTCGAATGTTAAAATTCGTTTTTATATTTATTAAGGCTCAAAATAATTAACTCGTTACCCTTCTCCTAGTATAAAGCGAATGTAGGAACTAGGAGACAATTGAGTTGTTAAAGTCTACCAGTCTTTAAATTATAATTCTTTTTACATTACAGGCTCAAGAATCCGAACGCCAAGCAGCGCTAGAACGCTTAGCTCAGACGAAAATGGAGCGCTAAGGGCCAGACTTCGAGGTGTGGCGCACTCACCCTTGTCAGATAGCGAAAAAAGGCAGCTACTTCTAGCGCCTACGCCGAGACGGATGCACTCGTCAGCGCCGGCGTCTATCGCGTTGGCTGCTAATGTAAGTTTAAATGCTGTAATATGTACGTGTAAATTTACGTCCTTTTAAACCGTAAGGGTATTTATTTATTTGTTGATTAAAGATACACCCTCGACATACATGTATGCAATAGTCATTGGTTTATACATAAGTCCAGTGGTTCTGACATAAAACCAGCGTTGCGTTTCCCACCAGACGCAACATACCCAGCTGAATTAGAACCCTTTTGCTGCGACAATAACATGCACAAGTTATACCCCTTAGTTTGTAAGTTTTTTATTGTAAAAGTTTTGTATTGTGTATGTTTTTGTTGCCGTAAATAAAAGCTTTTTATTATTATACGAGGGTTCGAGGAGGCTTTAGAATCACCCGGAAAGGGTTATATGCATCATGTAGTATGGCACCATATTACATACATATACACATTCACATACTTTAACCCCGTCCGTAACGATCAGAACATTGGAGACGTGACAACATCTTGTTCACTTTAAAGCATGTATGTTGAGGTTTTGATGTCATATGTAATATTGATGACAGGTTGCTAGCCTATCGTCCAATAGATTCCATATACCCCTATAATGACCGCGGAGACCGCGTCTCAGTAAACGTAGTGTGGGGCGCCCCCCGGCAAGGTGGGAAGTCGACCTGCGCAGGTTGGCCGGCATTGAATGGATGCGAACGGCCACTGACAGGGAGAAGTGGCGTCATTTGGGGAAGGCCTATGTCCAACAGTGGATTGATACAGGCTGATGATGATGATGATGACCCCTATAATATTAACTTTCAATTATTATAAAGCTAATTTATTGTACAGGGTGAAGACGCGACGAACGACGCGAGCGCCCCCGAGTGGGACAAGCACTCGTCCTCCTCCCTGAGCGAGGTGTCGGTGGCCTGCCTGCAGGACCGCATCCTGCAGATGGAGGAGCACCATTACAGGTATAGGGGGGGAGGGTAGCCAGAGATCATGGGTCTTTATTTGTCGCCTAAAAGTAATTGCGCTTTCATGTGTGGAAAGAATACGTAAATACTCATATTTGGAGGGTGTTATGAGAGTATATAAATAACTAGCGACCCGCTTCTTCGCACGGGTATAAAATATATAGCCTACTCCACTATTTAATGGATTGGTTCCTCTTGAATCACTCTATCTATTAAAAAGAACCGCATCAAAATCCGTTGCGTAGTTTCAAAGATTTAAGCATACAAAGGGACATAGGGACAGAGAAAGGACTTTGTTTTATACAATGTAGTGAAGTATTTAATGGTAGAGACCACAGAGACAGAGACTTCTGGGACTTAAAAAAAGGCTTAATAGCTGTAGTTCTTCCCGCATGTTGTAGGAGGCGACTTAGGGACTAGGGGTCTATGGAATTTATTGGGTCATGGACTAACAACATGTTATTAATGTTCCATTATGGCATCGCAACTTCATTATTCATGCTTAATAGTGATCTAGTGGATATTATCGTGTCTCAATGTGACCAAAAACAGATTCAATGTTTTCATGTCCACTCCAATAAGGAAAAATTAAAGTTCATGGAATGATATGTGCGTATAGAGTTTCTCGTTTATCACTTTAATCAGAAAATTCCTTTCTAACATTTGTACTTATCAACATTTGAGCTAAAAAGTTTCACAGATATTATCATATCTCCGAGGTTCAGTCCATCCGAAAGGGATATATATTAATACTAGCGACCCGCTCCGGCTTCGCACGGGTATAAAATATATAGCCTACTCCACTATTTAATGGATGTTATTATACATATAAACCTTCCTCTTGAATCACTATCTATTAAAAAAAACCGCATCAAAATCCGTTGCGTAGTTTCAAAGATTTAAGCATACAAAGGGACTAGGGACAGAGGACGACTTTGTTTTATACTATGTAGTGATATATTTATGTATGTGTTCTTATCCCTACATACTCCACATTCCAGCACAAGCGAAGAGCTGCAAGCGACCTTAGCAGAGTTGGCCGACCTGCAGTCCCAGCTAGCTGACGCGCACGCCGACAACGAGCGGCTGGCCGACGAGAAGCAGGTGCTGCTCGAGTCCCTCTGCCGGCAGACCGAGAAACTAGAGGATAGTCGGACTAAGGTAGGAAAGGCATATATTCTGTGTAATGTTATTTTGCTACTATATGTAATGTTATTGTGCTACTATTAAACCATAGAGTATTTTCTTATTTTGCTACCATGAAGCTTTTGTCAAACTCTAAATCAGAATCCTATTCTTCTTTTCTTTTGACACTCTAGATCAACAATCAGGTCGAACCAATCCTCTATGGCTTCATGGTAGCAAAATAAGAAAATACTCTATGTCTTCATAGTAGCAAAATAACATAACATTACATCTGCTTATAGAGTACCCGCCACATAAGGTGGCAGTTGGAGGCGTCGCCACAGTCGCGTAATCCAGTGTTGTCAGTAAACACGCCAAAACTAGCACTCACTGTGCCATACGGCTCGATACATTATATTGAGGTTTCATTTGTAACGATCTTTGGTTGCAGAGCTATAAACTCAAATAAAACAAATTAATATACCAAAGTCAAAAGTCAAAATATTTTTATTCAAAATAGGCCCTAACATAAGCTCTCTTTGAAAGTTATTTTATGATCTAAGTACAAATTAAAAAAACTATATATTGACAAAAGGAATATATATGAGTGAAGTGGAAGGGCGGTTACGTAGGGGCCGGCCTAATAAGACATATATGTAACAGTCAGATAGACGCTATATTGAAAAAAGGTGACGTTAGGAGTACCTATAACCGCCGAGAGTGTATTAGAGAATGTATGAATGTCAATGAAGCGAAAGTGGTCTGTCAGGATCGGGACAAATGGGGATCCGTGATCTCTGCCTACCCCTCTACAGAGAATCAGGCGTGATGTGTATGTATGTATGTAAAAAAACTATTTCAAACATGGCACTGAGCATTGTCTTTACATATTTTTACCGAGGTTAGTTCACCAACCATTTCGGCTGCTCAAGATGCCACGTCATGAAGACCACGACCGCTCTGATAAGAGCGTAACGATTGAGAAGAAGAAGTTCAGCGGAGACCCTTGGAGAAGAACTAACAAGAAACTCCAGAAATCAATTTATTATAATCACCCTTAACAAACATAAAAATTACAAAGAGTGGGCAAAAAACACAACGCTGGTAATACTAAATTTACCTTTCATACAAAATAACACGCAATGGCGGAAACGTCAAATTTAGTTCCAAGTTTGGCTACTGCCACCTTATGTGGCGGGTACTCTAGTATATTCGCTTTAAGAAAACAGTGACGTCATCAAGGTCTCCATGATTTAACCAATGAGATTTTATAGGGGTTGTCTGTTATTGGTCAATGTGATTTCTTTTCTCATTTACTCACGTCTCATTGGTCAGTTTGACCTCTGATTATCATGACGTCAGTATTTACTTAACGCGAATAGACTATAATAACTAATGCATAGGATGTGTATGTAGAGAGGCAGAGATCAAGGATCTGTCCCGATCCTGACACACTTGAATGGAGCGATCATTGATACTCATTTTCATATTGGCTACTATTATTTATATAATCTATTGTAGTTTATTTATTAAATATTAATTTGTAAAATATCTTGGCATTTCTTCATATAATAATAATCGTAGTTTATTTAGGTTTATTTGAATTTTATTATCAATTAATTTGACTTTCAATAAGTGATTTTATGATCCTTATGTTCAATAAAAAGCATTTCATTTAATCTCATCTAAACTTAACTATAAAAATGCTAACTAGCTACCGTTCTTTCGATCTTGGGAGACGACTAAGACACAAGGGGTAAATGGAAATGGACTACGGGCTAGAAACTCATCACCAATGTTCCATATAACATCACAACCCCAATATTCATGCTAAAACGTGACCTGGAAGATTATAGTGTATCCGATGTTCTGTCCACCCCGAAACGTATTACGTGATTGTATATGTCTGAATTTATATGTTTTAGGTGGACACGCTACAAGAGCTTTTAATGCGAGAGGGAATCGATCCTGAGACCATCCTGGAAGGCGACAGCGATCAGAAGATATTCGCCCTGCTAAAGGTATGTATGATACTTATTAATATGCATACACATCACACCTGATTCCCTGTAGAGGTGTAGGCAAAAATCACGTGACCCCATCTGTACCAATTCTGACAAACCAGTCACTTAACACCTCCTCCTACACACTTATACATTTATTAACATACTTGTAGAAAAAGGACATATTAATGTCTTTCATGCATTACATTTCAGTTTTTATGAAGTTTTAAACTTTGTTAGGTACGTTAATAATTATGTATATTATAGTTTTAAGAGATTTGCGATTTACCATGGCTACTGCAACGTAGCCGAAACGTCGGGTTAATAAAGGTAATTTTATTATATAAAAACTTACGCGATAAGTCCCGTTAGTTATTAATCATAATTATGTATATGTTAGTGCGTGCATTTTTGCAACAAAACAAGACGTACCAACCATCTTTGGAGACACTTCTGTTCTGGTTTTCTTATAAACATCTAATAGATTATATATTAACTCTGAACTCTATCAATTGCAGCTTTCGCAAGAAGAGCGACGCCATCTGTTGAGCAAGCAGGAGCAACTGGAGGCCGAACTGGCGGAGGCCAAGACGGCGCTAGAAGAGAAGACCAAGCAAAACGAAGACCTCACGGAGAGGATCAGGTAGGTTGCGTTAGGCGGACTGCAATCCAACTGTAATACAACTGTATATAGTTGACACTGACGCAACTAAATTCGCATCAGTGCAGTGCTATAATAATAATGTTTGGGATACTTTTACGCAAATTGAACTAGTGGTAAGATCAGTTAAGACTTGTATTCAAGAAAAGTTTACTAGCTATATGTAGATAAATACCTTTTTTACACCGCAATGGCACACACAAGAACAACTGATGTGTTTGTATTAAAATCTGTGCTATTTATAAGTTGTATTATGTCTTCGTGTGTATCTTGTAGTTGTGGAATAAACGTTATTATTATTAATTACATATAGTTTGACGACCTCCGTGGCGTAATTGGTTAAACACTTGAACGCTAATCGTTAGGTCCCGGGTTCGATTCCCGGTGGTGAGGCTGAGTTAAGAACTACGCTATTATTCTACTTTCTGGATTCTCGGTGATGGCAGAGTTAGTAACTACCATTTTCTTCTGCTTTCCAGTCTGGTTGTTGAATATATACACTATTTATTATATTATATAATAAGTATATATTTCTCAAATATACGTTGACTAGTACCCTTAACACAAGTCTTAAATTAACAAGTACCATTGGTGCAATATTGTCCTAAACCTCATTATTATAATGAACGACTAGACTAGACTAGTGTTGAGCCCCTTCTACTTACACCTCCGGCATTAAATATCCATCCTTCATTGTCCCAAGTGGGTACCAGTCAGGTTAGGTTACTAGACTATACGCTATTCGCGTTAAGTAAATAGTGACGTCATGATATTCAGAGGTTAAACTGGCCAATGAGACGCGAGTTAATGAAAAAAGTAGTCACATTGACCAATCGCAGGCAACCGTTGTCACGTCTCATTGGCCAAATCGTGGGGACATGATGACGTCACTATTTTCTTAATGCGAATATACTATAGTGTTGAGGTGGTTACTCTATAGTATATTCGCTTTAAGAAAATAGTGACGTCATCATGTCCCCACGATTCAACCAATGAAGTCAAAGTCAAAGTCAGACGTGACAACGGTTGTCTGCGATTGGTCAATGTGCCTTCTTTTCTCATTTCCTCACGTCTCATTGGCCAGTTTTACCTCTGTATATAATGACGTCACTATTTACTTAATGCGAATATACTATAGTGTTTAGCCCCTTCTACATACCCTTCCGGCATTAAATATCCATCCTCCATTGTCCCAAGTGGCTTCTAGTTAGGTTAGGTTACTAGACTAGTGTTGAGGTGGTTGTCTGGTATTGTAGCCTTGGTGTTCCACCTTCCCCAGGGTGCTGGAGTCGTCGCTAGAACGCACGGAGGCGGAGCGGCTGCAGTGGGAGCACGAGGCCAGCGCCACCCGCGAGATGGTGAGCAGCAAGCAGCACCAGATCGCCACGCTCACTGACCTCCTGGATGCTGCTAAGGCCAAGGTAAGGTCTTTCTTCACTGCCCATAGACGATAAATTAAAGACACGCGTTCACGATCGTTAACCCTTGCAGTCAGATGTTCAGGTTAACATATCCGTAATTACGAAGGTAGTAATTCTGTGGACACCTCGAACTCATGTGTTGACCAGATAGTTAATACTTAATGTGATATGTGGTAAGCGATGTCGCCATTAACAAGCACTTACTATTACCTGTTCGGGGAATCACTACATAGTATAAAACGAAGTCGCTTTCTCTGTCCCTATGTCCCTTTGTATGCTTAAATCTTTGAAACTACGCAACGGATTTTGATGCGGTTTTTTTAATAGATAGAGTGATTCAAGAGGAAGGTTTATATGTATAATAACATCCATTAAATAACCAGAAGTGCGAAGCCGGAGCGGGTCGCTAGTATGATATAAGTACAAAGGATACAACGATATGAGTTATCGAATTGGTAGAAGTGTCTGTTTAGTTTGTTTACGTGTCTGAGACTGATTGCATAGTGAAAGGGGTGTAAATAGTAATCTTAACCCAACCCTCAGGAAATGAACGGGAATGATCACCTTGGAGACTGATAGTTGTAACTCGAACTCAATTTTTGGTCACAGAGGCAGTAGCAAACAGTGATTATAAACAATTTTGAGGAATAATAGACTGATTTTCTATCTTTATACTTTTGTGCTAAATATCAACAAAATATCCCTAGAAAAGGAATTTGTGTTTGACTAGTTGAGTTAGTAAACGTTAAATACATTTAGAAACATATCCTTCAATACCAGTATCTGAAAGGCAAAATATTTATATAGCCCTATCTATATAGTCTATTCACGTTAAGTAAATAGTGACGTCATGATAATCAGAGGTCAAACTGAGCAATGAGACGTGACTGAATGAGAAAAGAAGTCACATTGACCAATAACAGACAACCCCTATAAAATCTCATTGGTTAAATCATGGAGACCTTGATGACGTCACTAGTTTCTTAAAGCGAATATACTATAGTTACTTTTATTAAATCCCTACAGCTGGAAGAGCAGTCCTGTTCCGCGGACGGGTCGACCAACGCGTGTGCGGCGAGAAGAGAAGCGGAGACCAGGGCCCAACAACTGGCGGAGAGGCTGGCCAGGGCGCAAAGGCAGCTGGACAGGGCTCATGATGACGCCAGGAAGCTGCATGATGATGCACTGGTAAGGGGGTGATGGGTGGGAGATGGTGTGTGAGTGAGAGGGGTGTGTTTGTTGTGGGTGGATGATATAAAGGAGTGGTTTTTGATTTTAGTTCGTAAATGTTGGTTAAGTTTAAGAAAACATACGCTTTACGAGAAATAACCCTTTTAGGATAGTTGAAGATGTGTGAAAAACAGATGGCCAGTAAGTACTCTAGAATATTTATTACTTGGCTTTAGCCTGTTACTTGGAATAAGAAAATAATAAAAATTATAAAAATAATAAAAATTTGACGACCTCCGTGGCGCGATCGGTTAGACACCTGAACGCTATTCGTGGGGTCCCGGGTTCGATTCCCGGTGGAGGCAGAGTTAAGAACTACGCTTTTCTACTGCTTTCCAGTCTGGTCGTTGATTATATATGCTATATATGTATTTATCTATATATAATATGTATACATTTCTTAAATATACGTTGACTAGTACCCTTAACACAAGTCTTAAATGAACTTACCGAGGGGCTAGTTCAATTTGTGTAATAATGTCCAAATATTATTATTATTATTATTATAATAAAAGAGTTTTTATTTAGCATATATATTATGTGTGTGGAAGCAGAAAAAGGACATTATTAAGAGGGACACTAGATCCACAGGAATAACTAGAGAGAAACTAGTAATTTTCCTCGATAATTATATAGTAGATAATATCCAAATATTTAATTTAGATACTTTAAAACCTCCTAAACCTCCTAAACTTAGTTTTCATTTAGTTTTTCAATATTTATACAGATGTCACGCAACAACGCGAAGTCAACGATCAGTGACCTGGAGTACCAGATAGAGCAACTGCGCCAAGAGAGGTCCAACCTGCAAATGGAGCTCAAGACGTTGCAAGAGAACGTCGCCGAGTTGCAGTTACAGGTGAGTGGAAGGAAGAAAGAAGTGGGGGAGGGTTTTAGATGATATGTTTGGGAATAGAATTAATTTGGTTTTGTTAGCGTTTATTGGGTTCTTGATTGTATGTGTCCCAAATATATAAATTTAGTCTAGCTATTCTTATTATAAAATGAAATTGTAATTTTCATTGGAATTCACGTATCATTTATTTATATTTGGAATCTAACAACAAATTACACCTGCTGAAATATAACAAATTCCACTTTTTCATTCCCTGTCTTAGGCAACATACCTCACTTTTCAACAACAGATGGCGTAACTGATAACCAACAAACCGTCTAAACTTTTCTTCATCACCAGGTACAAGTAACATCCGACGAGAAGCTGTCACTAATGACGAGGGCTTCAGAGGCTCTGGCCAGAGCGGCCGAGGTGGAGAGACAGCTGCAGGACGCCAGGAACCGAGTGGCACAGATCGCTAGGGATAAAGAGAGAGATGTAAGTGGATATAGTGTAGTATATGAGTCATTTTGGATCATTATAGGATCAAAATCTTAATGAAAGAACGATAATCTCCACTGCTGTATATAATAGAGGTCAGAACCTAAATAATGAAAGTCATCAGAAATATTCGTTATAGGTATCGATTCAAACTATTGTATTAAATAGTTCCTTCAAAGTGTTAAACAATTGATGGAATTAATGAATTGGGAAAGAGTGAATTGAAGGAATTAATGAAGGATCAATTTGGAAAATATTGTGACTTGTAACATTTTATCTTATTTTCCGAAAGGCCTTGTAACTTTCTGAAACATACAATTGAGGTTTAAGTACGCAACACCACAGATAATACTATACTACTTAGTACTTAGTAACTGATTTCATTTAGGTTAGCTAATACAAATTTTTTGTTAAAAATTATCTAACACAATTTCAGGAAGCAGAATGGAAACAGTTCCAATCCGATCTCCTAATGACGGTTAGAGTGGCGAACGATTTCAAAACCGAAGCTCAGCGGGAGTTGGAACGATTGGTGTCCGAGAATAAGATCGCCAGAGACAAGATACGGATGCTCGAAGATCAGTTACATTCACTCAAAGGTAACGATAATGTAGGGAACGCTATAGGTACATGTAACTGTAAATTAGCAAGAGAATAGATGTAATTGTAAATAGGTAAAAAAGATTAAAGGTTGTTTACAATGCATGATATTTATAAAGTAGTCAGTGTCAATTAGTTGACAATTGATAGGGAAAGTAATGGGTATTAATGTAGATAATTTTATGGTGTATCCATTACTTTTTATATAAGTGTAAATTTTACCGTCTTTATTTATTAATTTAGGCATTAGCTTGATAAATTTACAATGTGCCATCTAGCTACTTTTTTATCAGAAAAAATCAATTGAATTAGGATAGCATCCTGAATTTTCACAATTTGCTTTGGCTAAAAAATTTACATAGTTTTTTGATTAGAACAGCATGCATTTTAAAATAAAGATTTTTAGTTGTGTAATTTAGTTTGAGGAGCATGTCGCCACGCCTTGAGTAAGAAATCACATTTACAATTTATAGCATGTAGCAACTTGTAACTTATGCTTGTAAAACTGTATTTTATGCAGTCCCTGACGATATGTTTCAGCGAATTGTACAAAGCTTTTGTAATAGTAGCATCACACTAACGTAGCGTTGTGAAGCGTATCGACATTCAAACTAATACTTTTTAATATACTAATACAGGTGTAGAACGCACAAGCTCTATGGATAATCTAGAAAACAGTTGTGATGATGAGAAAAGGAGGGTACAGGACTCTGAAATTGTGTCTCTTGATGAAGTTGATACCAATCAACAGTCTGATATCTACAACAACATAAAAACGAGATATCTTTCTCGCGTTCATAGTTTTTCCGATCCGAATATCAAAAAAGATATGTCGCTTTTAGATCAAGCGTTCTGTCAACTTAAAAATATGGACCAAGATAAACTTAAAATAGATAATGTTACTCTAGATGAAACTAACGATGAACTGTCTTCAAATAATAGTTCGACTCCCACTAAAATATTAGCAGAAATTATACTAGATCCTAAATTGGAGAAACAAACCAATTTTGAACTGAATAGGGAGTATCTAACCAGGCAAGATGCCATTGATATTCCAGACATGGCTTCTTCACCTAACATAATTTATGAGTCTGACACTGAAAGCAACTCTGCAATTGAAGTTCAAACAAAACCTAGTTCACCTTCTTTTTACGCACGTAAATATTTACCACAATTACTGGATAGACAACGGTCGTTCAGCTTAGACGATCTTAGAAAAACGGGACTATTTAAAGAAGTTTTGAAAGAAGCAACTAGTATTGAAATATTTGGCAACAGTGATAATCGTAGTGACATTTCTGTTGTAACTGATGACTTTAATAATGTGATTAATTATCCTAACCAAGGTAGGAGATTTAGTACCTTCAAGGAGGAAACTAATGCAAATCCAGTGATAAATAATGAAAGAAAAGATTCCGTCATTATAGGTGACGAAGAAATTCCAGTTGTCAAAGCAGAATCGATACTTCCGTATCCTTATCCAGGTGAAATAAAGAAAGAAATACAAGATTTGCTGCCACCTAGCGTCATTAACATTGAAACGGTGAAAGAAGAACGTCGAGGATCAAAAAGTATCAGTTCGGAATTAAAATCTAACTTCAAAGCAGCGATTGATAAAATAAGAGGCAATACTAGAAGTAGGACGACTTCTACAGGATCGAAAACTTCGGAAGAGAATATTAAAATTGGTACAGATAATACAAAACAACCTGAAAAGGTTGCAAATCCTCCCAACATTGTAGTTGTTAAGTTAAAGGAACCAGAGGAAATAAAAAAAGATATTAATGAGGGAACAGTTATAGATACTAAACACGAAGATATAATCGTTGAAACTGCCAATACGTCGAATGTTTATACCATAAGTAATGTACCAACTGAAGAGAAAAGTGATAAAATATCTGTTGAAATTAAATCACCTGATGTAGAATATCATTTGAAAAGGAATGAGATAAAGGATACGAGTAGCGATAAAGTTGAAGTTGAAAATTCAAACCGCATTGTTGCCAAACCTAATTCTAATAAAGTCAAAACGTTCTTAACTCCCATCGATATAGTTGATGCCAATCGTCTTTCAAAAAGTAATACGTCATCCCCAGTCATTTTAAGTCCAGTAATCATACATCCTATTTTCTTTAAACCAAACACAATTCCTAACCATGATTTCGCAGGTGGCACTATATACTACGATGATACTGATCAAGTAAAAGCTTTAGATTGTAATCAAAATGTCTCGAAAAACTCAGAAGCAAAACCTGTTTTATATAGGAAGAACTTAAAAATGAAGCCTGTTCAGTTTTTACCTATCACGTCTTTAGGGTCCACTGAAAGTATACCAGATTTAAGAAATTCCCCAAAAACTTCTCCCTTAATTTCTAGATCACCTGATTGGTTGAACTCACAAACACTAAGTAATGTCCCAGTGTTTCTTAACACTTCTTTAAGCAATTTTAGTGTTACTCCATCTGATAGGTCACCACAAATATTGAATCCATTCTTCCCGGATCAAATTAATCAAATAACTCCTACTACTGAGACGGAAAATTATTACGAAGAGATTGGAGAACCTAAAAATAGCCAAAATAAACCAAAAAGAAATATAGCTGATGATGAAAAAATTGGTAACCACGATGAGTTATCAATACCTAGAGAAGAAATCTTGAAGGTGCCAAGAAAACCTAGGAAACCCAAAACTGCAGAGAAACCAAACATTATACCTAAAAGACAAACAGAAATGAAAACCCGTGACGACATGTCAATCAAAGAAACGTCTAAAATTCGTAAATCCGTGATAACACTATCGCGGTCACCCAGTGCGAATGAAGCCAGCAAAAAACCCTCGTCAACCGTAAACGAAATTGTAAACAGCTTAGAAAAGAAACCTAAAGAAAATAGCGGTAAAGAGGATACAAAGCCAGCCAAAACGTATCATTGGAAAAATCTAGAACACAAAAGATTAGCGTATCCCCTAAGAACGCTAAATTCGACTCAAACGAGACCGTTACGTAAGTCAAGGCCAGTTTGATCCAGTGTGGCGTCTTCTATGTGAATAACGGTGTGAATTTTTCGTATTGACATAAGTGTTTGGACTTCGTTACTATGGTGATGGTGTAAGGAGTTGGTACTGTTGCGTTTGAGTTGTTTGCTTTATCGCTTTTGTATTGTATTGCGCTTTTTAGAATAAGATTTGTCTATGATACAATATTGTCTGTTTGTTGGTGTAATAGACTTACGGTTACGTAGATTCGTTTTGCAGGTACACTTAAAATAAATTCATACTCTTTGTGGAAACTGAACTTATCATACTTTCACATTGACTACATAAATATTATAAACACAATTAAGACAATTAGTACATACATACCACTCTCACCTACAGTGAGCTAGGTATAGATTACGTATAGGAGATTTTTACCGATCCTCGCCAACCACTTTCGCTTCATTCACATTCATTTACTTACACATTCGGCAGTTATACGTTCTTCTAACGTCACCATTTTTCAATACATCTATTGGCTCGTCATTTGTCGATCTATACAACTATTCTATACCACAAATAACATATTACGTTTTCTTCCAGCTGTACCCCCGAGGTCGGAGGAGCCTCCGCCGCCGCCGCCGCTGCTCAGTAGCGCCTCCCTGCAGGATATCATGGCATCAGCTGCTTCTCATAGGCGGACTAAAGGTAAATAACATTGTAATATCTATAACCATATATAGAGCTACCGCGTGCCCGCACAAATCGCTTAGCGTCATTCATAATGTGGGCCGGTAAGGAATGGAATTCCCTGCCTGCCTCTGTATTTCCGGAGGTATTTAATCCTCAGATGTTCAAAACTAGGGTGCATAGGAATTTTCTGGGAAAGCTCGCTACATCTTAGACTCTGTCTGTCGCCTCCTTCGAGGTGCAAACAGGGTCAAGAGTGAACCCATTTCAGTTATAAAAAATCCAACCAGATTCATTCGATATTCTGGTCTCTCTAGAAGGGATTAAAAGAATTCATGTATTTACTAAAAATACCTATTCCGAAATAATAGTATATGTTTTATAAATAATGTACATTGCAGTGAATCAGACGTGTAAAATGAAGTTTATTTTAAGAAGTTTCTTACTTTTTGCTTAGACAATGTATTCAATACCAAGGTCCAAGGTATTGTATAAAACCTCGATTTAGCCAAAATCAATGTATGCAAAAGAGTTTCGATTATAATCTAACCCCTTTCATTTACATAATGTCTATATTTAAAACCACTGTCCAACCTTTGATTGCAGGTGTGAGCAGGCAAGATTCCCGTCTGTCCGTGAAGTCATTGATCGAGAGCATAGAAAACGCTGCCAAAGCCGCCAAGCACTCGCCTGCCACTACCCCGGTCACTGAATGGCCTCAGGTATGCATAGACAAATCTATTGACACCTCTAATGGCCTAACGGAATAGGCAGAGAATATCGTTTACTAGTTTGAACGATCCTAAAAATCTTGTTGAATAAACGGAATTTTATTTTCATTCAAACGGTACAAAGATTCTATTAAACCTAGAAAACAAAAACAATGGCAATTTTAACTTTCTGTTATAGTGTGACATACTTTTCCGGCCCGATGATAGCCAATTTGAAAACTACCGATTTTTATTATTTAAAATCACTAAGCATTAATTTTGGCTAACTAGTATACTAAATTACAAACTAAAATATTGATGTGCGTTCGCACATATTTTTAATTGACATTTCAGTATTTACCTTTAATTTAACGTCACATAAAAACATACGCTTCACGACTTTTGTATACACACTCCCTTTTTTATTATGGCGAAGTCAAAGGCTTGAGTGCCCATCTCCGAAATTTCTAAGGCATGTTAGGTATGGGTCATTCGAAGCCTGCGTATCACTAGATAGACAGCACCTAACGTTAATTTATTTACATATAATTATATTCCATTTTTTATCCTTTAGGTCCAAACCCAAGTAAACGTAGCAACGTCACCCACGGCGAGCGTTAAAAGCCTGAGCGAGAGCCCGGTGCCTCCCAGCAACGGTTTGGCCAACAACAACAACTATTCCACCAAACCGCCCCCTGCCAGGAACAATAGGAATCCACCAATGACCAACGGTGAGTGCATTTAGAGAAGTAGGTTATCCTACCTAGTAGGCGTTGAATTTTGAGGTTATGTACTGTTAGGGTCAGTTCACATTAACGACCTCTATGGTGAGATTGGTTAAACACCTGAACGCTAATTGTAAGGTCGATTTCCGTTGGAGGCAAAGTTAAGAACTACGCTTTTGTTCTTCTTTTCAGTCTGGTCGTTGATTATATTTGCTATATGTATTTATCCATGTATAATAAGTATATATTTATTTAATATACGATGATTACCCTTAGCACAAGTCTTAATTGTACTTAGTAAGGGGCTAGTTCAACTAGTGTAATAGTGTCCTACAATATTGTTATTATTAACGAAGGATCCGTCGTGTATGGTTTGTCGCGTAACGCCAGCACAGACACAGACACAGACTGATGTATAGAAAAATACTTAACCGATAATACGTTAGTGCGTCGAGCATACATTTCGTGGAATATTCCGCTAGATGTGAACCGACCCTTATTAAAGGTGAAGCCAAACGAGTTTTGCGTCGTCGTTTGGTACCTACAAACGGATTTTTTTATGAAACCGAATGCAGCAGAAATATGGCGACTCATAAAATTACGCTCTATTGGCTTCAACCTAAAGCTTAAACAGCTACGGAAATTATTTTGAATTTTGAATTGAATAGTAAATTACACAATGTTTCATAAATTTACTAGTTTTAAGAGTTTTACTATTTTAGTTTATTAGCAAACGTAGTCATTTAATAATGATCCGTTTTTCTTATGACAGCTAGAAATTTGTTTTTCATTATTAGTCGAAAAGAATGTCCTTATAATGAAAAGTCTCTTAAATTTCATATTACGTCTTTCTTATATAATTTTATACTTTTTTAAAAATCTATTTATACTAGCATGTACAGCATGTTCCTATTATAATAGGGGTTTGGTATTTATATTATTATTGATCTCTTCCCTTATTTAAGACCCCATTTTTATACAAGTACAATTTACGTTTTCTCTATAATTAGATAGGTAGACAATATGTGTATTGGTGATATTAACATATTTATGATTTGACTCAGTCCAGCGATTTCTAGCCGAGGCAGAAAGAAAACTTAAACACTAATTATAAGCATGTTAAAGCACGTATGCATTTCCCATTTACAGCATGACGAAAGAAAATCTTCTAATACCCTTTAATTTATGTCTGTTTGGCTTATTTCTTGGAATCGGCTTTTGGTTGCGGTTGGAGTGACTCTATTTGTTTATGGATTTTATTATTATTTAGTTGTTGTTTTCTTGCCTTTTATTTTATTGCTTGTTAGGTTTTTTGCTTAGTTTAAGGTTGTAAATTATAGAAGTTTATAAGTTAGTTTATAGTTTATTTATTATGTAAATGTATGTACTGTTATGTTATATTTAATGTAGGTAAAGTGCTTTGAGGATTCTTGCCTTCAGTGTTAATGTTATTTTATGATTTAGAAGTAGGTATATGATTTTCTATATACGAAATAATGTTTCTAGTGAAGTATTCAATTAGCCATCTATCAGAGACAATATAATGATTTTCTTCCATTCAAGGATACTATTTATTTATCGAACACTTATAATACGTTACAAAAAATATAATTCATAATAAACATATTGCAAACATTTAAAAACTATTTAACTTTTGGTTCTTTTTATTTATTACTACTTTCTGCAATTTGAATCACGCTAATAGGACTATTCAATGGGATAAGATTCAATAAAAAATGAGCTGCTTTTATATGGGCAGCTATTGCATGGTTTTCTTTTTGAGTGTCGTGTGGCTTTTGATTTGTGACGTTATACGCATATTTATTATACACAGATTACCCTTTTTACTTTATACAGTGCCACTACCTTTTTTGACTCGGTCATTGCTTCGCTAATGTCCAAAAAAAGATCGTATAAATGTATACGGAAATAAGTAGTTCGCAACTTGCCCACCGAGTCAGAAACTGTCACATTACAACTCACATGACACCTGTCACGACCATAGACACAATCCTCACCACAGAGTATCCAAATCAAATTAAAGCGCCCTTCACACTGACGAAAGTGGCATATAACGTCACAAGTTAAACTATCTGACCCGTAACTTTAATTCTCGTCTGTATGGCGGGAAGCTTTCCTGTCCTGACGTGTATTGTGTTGTTAATCTCGTGTCTAACCCGGCTGGCTGGGCAGAGGGCTCCGCGAACATCCCAGATGAGCAGAGGGCACTGTCGCTGCAGCAGAAGGCCATCGAGTCCATCGTGCGACGGAACAGCTATGGGGATATCTGTGAGTCACTTTATTTTCTTTATTCACTTTATTTTAATCCTATTTAGCAAGTGGTTTCATATGTTATGCCGTAACGAAAAGAATGATAACACTTCTAAGTAATACTTGTATTTTGAAAGAAGATGTAGTGACTAAGTTTGGAAAGAGCATGTTTCGATGGTTTGGACATGTTATGCGGATGATAGCAGATTGATAAAAGGACTATTTATGAGTGTAGTGGAAGGGCGGTTACGTAGGGGCCGTAGGGTACTTATAACAGTCAGATAGACGCTATATGAAATAAGGTGACGTTAGAAGTACTTATAACCGCCTATTGTGTATCAGTGACGATGAAGCGAAAGTAATTTGTCGGAATCGGGCCTGATAGGGATCCGTGATCTCTGCCTACTCCTCTGCAGGGAGACGTGCGTGATGAGTATGTAGGTGAAAAAATCTTATGAGTTACCGAAAAATTAACAACGAGTCTATGTAATACATTCGTCCGTACGGATGTAAAATATTATCGGTCACCTATGGTAAAATTACCAGGGTTATAATGGCATTCATATACGACAAGACGGTGACGTTAGATGTACCCTTCTAACCTACAAGGTGTATGGATGCTAATGAAATGATATATTGGTTTGTCACGAACTGCACAAATGTAAGAGGGGCGTGCACATTGATTTAATATGATATAGTGAACAGTTAGTATAATATATTAGTGAACAGTCGCGATTTGAGTAAGCTATACATTCTATTTACACCAAGTAACCGTTTTGCGACATACCTCGCGGAGATAAATACGTCAGCTGTTTTATCAAAGTAGTAAAACCTTTACCTATTTAATCGTAATACGTATTTTTGATCAGGTGAACGTAAAGACCCCCTGAACGCGCTGCAAGTGAAGAACGGCGGCTCGAAGCGGAATGCGCTGCTCAAGTGGTGCCAGCAGAAGACTACCGGCTACAACAACATCGACATCACCAACTTCAGGTACGGGGACAGCATTATGCTTTGAAACATAACATACGCTTCACGACTTGTGTGTACACTCCCTTTTTAACCGTGGCGGGGAAGTCAAAGACTTGAGTGCCAATCTTCGAAATTTCAAGGGCATGCAGGGTTTCATAGGTATGGATCACTCGATACCCTCGTTTCACGAGATAGACGGCACCCAACGTGATAGGTAGTGAACCGTATCGCCGTATATAGGCACTGGCTATTTCCTATTCCGAGGGATAGGCAGGTTTCCACACGATGTTTTCCCTTACTGTTGTGTAAATTATGTACGTAAATGAACACAACACATATTCAAATTTCATTCATTGGTATATACCTAGAACCTTTCTCATAAGAAGTCAGAGGCTACAGCCGCTTAATCAGAGGTTTTACCCATTGGGCTACACCCACTCTCCTTGATTTGATGTTGACATATACAAATTTTCATCTACATATACAAATGTGTGTGAGTGATATGTTATATATTTTTCCTATTTGTTGCAGTTCGTCCTGGAACGACGGCCTCGCCCTTTGCGCCCTGCTGCACTCGTACCTGACGGAGAGCCGCGTCCCCTACTCCACTCTGACGCCCAACGACAAACGGACCAACTTCTCCGTGGCATTCGCAGCCGCCGAGTCCGTGGGGATACCGACCACACTGGTGAGTTGTATTACTATAATCTTAGTGTATTTGGTATTATTGTAATTGTATAAGAAAAATAATTCTATTAGAAAAATAATTTCATAAACTGTCTAAAATCGCAGTGGCGCTAGAATATCACGCGGGTCAGATCTTTTTAGGCAGCCGTAATGTAATGTTTGCTTTAAATCTACTTGTCAACTGCCTCTTCTTAGAATAAACATACATATACTCATTTTTTTATGTAAACAGTGGTTTCGTAATGCGTTTGTATATATTCACGCCTCTGTTATCTCTGTACATAGAAAAGGGCGTGGCGTGTATGTAACTATATTTACGCATCTACGTCTATTGTTGATTGCTGAAATGATCTATTGCAAACTAGAATAACATATTGAATGATTCTAATTTCATAATCGCAACGAGGTACGAGATGTACTATATCCACTGTCACCTTTAGCATTACAATCGAAATTGTTATTATACTACCCATAGTAAATAAAATTGATAGGACAATTATAATGACCTACAAACCACTCCATTTGAGTAAAATATATAAATATCCATATTATTATTTCAGAACATTCAAGACATGATCCAACAAGAACGTCCAGATTGGCAGCAAGTCATGGCCTACGTAACTAGTATTTACAAGCATTTTGAGACTTAGAACTGTGGGATAGTATTAGAGATGGATACTTCATCACTGTAGGGTTAATCTACCGAAGAAAATAATAAAAGTGTCGACATAGGACATGTAATGAATATGGAAAGGCTTATTTAATTTTATTTACTAAATGAGACAGGGTTGGATCACGATATAATTGAATAAAGATACCTTTATATCACCCGACGTTTTGACCCAGTTGCATAGGCCGGGGTGGCGGGAAGACTAGTTGACATATAGTAAATAAAATGAGTATAAAATGTGAGTGTTTAAAAAAGGATTATTTATATTGGCATATTGAGATTCAGCATTCAAATGAAGTAATATTGTAACAGATATATTTTCATGAATTGAAAATGAAAGTT
Source organism: Leucoptera coffeella (assembly GCA_030578115.1). Lineage (NCBI taxonomy): Eukaryota > Metazoa > Arthropoda > Insecta > Lepidoptera > Lyonetiidae > Leucoptera > Leucoptera coffeella. The sequence continues at coordinate 70,195 of JAMBLF010001412.1, read as the reverse complement.
TTGGAGTATTTTTATCGTAAGTAACGGGGTAGGACTAACAAGGAATTGCAATTAAGGAATATTCCACAATTAAGACTGTTTAAGGTATGGGAAACTAAAAGACGTCCTGTTAATGTGATTCCTATTGTGTAAGGAATAAGGTTGGTTTGTGCTTGGAAAGGATATGTTTATATGTATTTACAAGATTTTGTCATTGACACCATTTGCCTTCCGTAATTGTGTCAAAAGTCAGGCAATTGTCAGGAATTTCTTAGACTATAAATGAAATTAAAGTGAAAAATACACTATAGTTCCACAAAGTTATCTGACCCTCTGACAGTGTCGCTACTATCTTCTTTATTGTTGCCACGTAATATATTTGCACGTATTAAAGACAATGAGAAATCGTAGTTCCAGATTAGACCATAGGGTTAGAAAATTTTGTTGTGCTGTATTGACTAATTAATGTGGTCTTTACGATCCAATACCAATTTTATGAAACTGTCTTTAAATCGTATCATAATTTTTGTATCCAATATATACACATCATATAATATTTTTATATAACGATTTGACTTTTTATACGTATCAAATATTTGAGCAATAGATTTAAATCTTCCGTATGTAACTTTTTAAACCGATTACTGTAGTCTGTATACTCTTATGTTAAGTAGAATTGATTTGCATGTAAATGGAATTGCCTTATAAATGTGATTGATATTGCCTTATGTAATGGTGGACTTGCTATACTTAATTATAGTCTTCTAATCATAATGAGGTATAGACCGAATGAATTCGAAAGAACAAGTGTCTTCTCTTGAAATAATTCTTAAAACTATTTTGTAAACTATGCATTTAAAATGAATAAATCTTTCCTTCAATCCATCATTCGTTCAAAGACCGAGTGACCGAATGATTTAGGTGGGTGAATGAATGTAAACATGTGGTTAAAATGCCAAAGTTTAATGACATGTGCGGTTATGATCTCAGTGTATTTAACGAGAGATTATGAAACATTTATTATGGATGTAGTGTAGATAGAACTTAGAATACTTTTATTAATTTATGTACATTTCTTTTTCGTTGATGCTGATGTTTTACAGCCATTTATAGAAATGAATTCGTCATATACATTTTACTTTCGCATCAAATTATTTATAATTTTGTGTAGGATACTTCTGTCTCTTTACCCTAATAAATTTAAATTGAGCAAATAGCTTTCATTGAATTATTTTATATAAGTTTGAAAGATACATCTTACATGTATTATGTAGATATAATACTATAATTGTTTTTACTTCCTAAAAGTATTCATTCCTTTCAAACATTGAGTACTTAATACTTTTGGTAAGATTTTTATTGCTACGACACAACTTAATCTGAACAACAAAAGTTTCAACTTATAACCATTGTTTATTTCAATGGATCGAAAAATATTCTGAAATTAACCATTGTCTTATTCAATGTGTTGATATATTGAAATGGAATTGAATTTGTTTCAACACTTACATATGCCGTACGATCAAAAAGAGTTTGTTACTTTTAAACATGATTATATCCTCATTCGGTTGTTAAAACTTAAGTTATTTTAGATGTATATGTTAGTGTTTCAGTTTAGATTGTAACGATTGTGTATTTTTGTAAATGCTTACATTAATGGCGTAATAAATAAAGTTCCTCATTAATTGCTTTCTTATTTACCCGTGGTTAGAACTTTTATTACAATATCAGAATAGAATATATTAATAAATGTTAATACTAGAATACTCTAACTTATAAGCTATGTACATGATTTCAATAAAACTTGTACTAGTACAATAAATGGTTCAATAGTAGTCGCCGTTCACCACTCGAGTAAACCAGGAATGAATTTCTCGATCAACTTCTCGTAGTAGGGCCACAGAGCTTCAATATCGGGAATAGCAGCGCTTTTGGTGTACAAATCGTATTGGCTGTGAAAATAACACATATACAGTGTATAAGTACATTTATGGATATAATATGTCTTGTCTACATGCAGTTTGTCTTACTATTGGGGTTGTAAAACAGATGCATAATTAGCTTCTATTTGCCCGATTTAATTGTAAATATCTCTCTAGTTGCTTCGTATATATGGATTCTGGGACTTTGTCTACCTGTATACTAAAGTGACTAAGACCGAATGAGTGACTAAAACGTGTGATGATTGACATTTTATTACTCACTTGAAGTCAATAACGGCCTCCTTGATTTTCTCATCGCCCTCTTTCTCGAAGTAACTGTAGTCACCGCCCGCATGCCAAGGGTAGAAGGAGTGGTATCTGGAAATTCGTACGAAAACACCACATTCAACAATCTGTTTGGGTGTGTATAGAACATACATACATACGCTTCACGACTTGTGTATACACACTCCCTTTTTTATTATGGCTACCCCGTCAGAGGCTTGAATGCCCATCTTCTAAATTTCGTAGGCATGTTAGGTATGGGTCATTCGAAGCCCGCGTATCACTAGATAGACAGCATCCAACGTGATAGGTAGTGGATAGAACAGCTGACAAATAACATGTATTCACTTTTAGCATTAGTGTACAAGTCGTGATGATATTCATATAGAACATTAAACATAGAGGAACATGCAATAGATAGTGTTACGAAAGTATTATTATTATTTCTTTAGCATTTTTTACACGGACAGCCAAATACTATCTATTTACATTGTTTTTAAAACATATGATAGTCAGATAGACGCCATATTAAAAAAAGGGTGACATTAGAAGTACCTATAACCGTCGAGTGTGTATGTGGATGGAGATGAGAGTGTGTAAGTGTCAATAAAGCGAAAATAGTTTGTCAGGATCGGGACAGGTGAAGATCCGTGATATCTGCCTATCCCTCTGTAGGGAAAAAGGCATGATAATATATATGCAATTCGTGATATATGCCTCCCTCTCTAGGAAAAAGGGAGTAATATGTATGTAAGTATATTCGAGGCTTACGACACAAAACAGACTGGCTCATACTATTAATTATAGTACTTATATACAGAGAAACGGGAGTGATATGAATGTATATGACGAGGTGGTCGTGACAGATGATAATTCGTATCTTGTGTCCACCCCTCTATACGAAAACGGGATTTATGTGTATGTGTCTATTTATATTCGAGCCTTATGTTAGAATATACTACACTGAACAAAACAGACTACTATTCACTATAGAGCGGAGTACTTATATACAGGGAAACGGGAGTGATATGAATGTATATGACTAGATTATATTTAGTCGCTAACGGTGAGGGAAAACATCGTGAGGAAACCTGCCTATCCCTCAGGATAGGTAATAGTCAGTGCCTATATACGGCGATACGGTTCACTACCTATCACGTTGGGTGCTGTCTATCTAGTGATACGCGGGCTTCGAATGGTACCCATACCTAACATGCCTTCGAAATTTCGGAGATGGGCATTCAAGCCTCTGACTTCCCCCTCATTATATAAAAGGGAGTGTGTATACACAAGTCGTGAAGCGTATGTTTATGTATACTTTTTCTCCTTTACCTGATCATCCAAAGGCCTTCCTGAGGGAACTTGGCGTTGTTGTGCACGAGCATCCGATAGAGGTACTCGTCGTGGCCCCACGACATCATCAGCTGCTCGATGCCGCATTTAGGGCTGTAGATACCGTACTGGGTGCTGTGAAGGGAAATGGGTCATAATACCTCAAAAGTCAAAGTCAAATGTTTTTATTCAACATAAGTACATGTACAGTACATTCATTGAAAGTCAAAACATTTGCCTTACACTGGTTGTCTCTTACATTGATATTCTACCGTTGATATTGATATTCTACCTCACTATCACTCATAATATCTATATAGTAAGAAAGGGATTTCGTGTTAGAAATAGGTATTTATTCTCGAGGGGGTAAATATAGATAGATAGGGAATCCGTTATCTCTGTCTAAACCTCTAAATGGATAGGGGTGTGTTAGGTAGATAATTAGGAAAAGAAATGAACATAAATATTTATTCGGTAGTTTACAAATAAACGGTATTATTTATGAAACATAATAAACATTTTTATTTACATTTCAGTGATGCGCTGTTTGTATAACACCAAATAGAAACCGAGTTATGTTGCTGCATAGTACAGTCTTAAGCGCCAGTATTAAAAAGATCTCTTTATTATACGTAATAATACTAACGAGTATATTCATTACATTAACAATATGCTGTGCTACTCTCTGATCTAAATTAAATGTTACAAGCTTCAGTTCCGTTACAAGTTCAGTTTCAGGTATAACTTAAGAGGTGAATTATGTACTAAAGTTTTTTTTATATTTTTGAATTGTCCTATTTATAATGGTATTTTGATTTCAGATCTTACTCCGCGACGAAATAAACGAAAAAATACAAAACCCTGTTTGCGCCATTTTTATGATTTTTTATCAACTTTATGCGTTTACATTTACGTAATTATTGATATATAACTCTTGAAACTACTTCAGTCATCAATTTCAGTCTTTCATTATGCTACCTTGAAAGGTTTAAAACTGAAAAATGAAAACACTCGTTTCGCTCATTTCCGCGAACAATACCCTTAACTAATATTATCATACATTACTTCACAATACTTTTCCTGATGCACAGCCTTAGCATAAATCTATGTTACTCACTTGTACTTAGGGTTGTAGGTATCAGGGTTGTCCTTGAAGCTCTCGTCACCGAAGACGATGCTGGGTCCCCATTTGCAGCCAACGGGGAACGTGTCTCCCACCACGCACCACTGGGGCTCGTCGTAGAATGCCATCACCTGGGAAATGGAAAGAATAGAATAGAATTGAAAAAAAATGTATTCACAAAAACAGCACAGGTAGAAAACACTTACATTTATTACAATTGACAAGATACTGCACTGTCACTGTGAAAGGGCCCAGGGTCAGCATATGTTGCAGGCCAAAGCCCACAACGCCAATCCTCCGCCTTAGCCGAACTAGTTAGTTATATTGAACATATCATACATACTGATTATACGGCCATTAGGTGAAGATTCAGTTATGTTAACAGACATACATACATATTACGCGGTCATAAGCTCTTGGTGGGCAGTCAGAATTTTAAGAGTTCTTCTCCGAAAATGTGCTATGAAGGTATTTGTGGCCATATAGAGCCCACTTGTTAACCAGAGAGTCTACAAATGCGCTTTAGCACAATCGTAGTTCAATATCATCACTGTAACGGTGTGAAGTTGTCAGTGGGAAAAGCAAAACTTTTACTGGGGGGCCACATCTTGACACGAGTCTCATTAGGATAGCCAGGACCTAATGAAATCTATATATACATGCATGTATATCTCTATACAAAGACCGTAGGTCTACAAATCTCTAACAATCTTTTATGCAGGATAGGCAGGACCTAATAAAATCTATATATACATATCTCTATATATAGACATACGGATCTCTAAAAAACTGTTAGTATAACATTATTAGATCACCAACTCATCTGTTCGTTTATGTTCATCATTGTTCATCATAACACAAGTAGATAACCCACCTTGCCAACGTCATGAATGAGGCCGATAAGCTGGAACCATTCCTTGTCAGGATGATCCTCGCGGATCCTCTCAGCGGTTTGGAAGGCGTGCACGATGTTGGGCAGCTCGGTGTCAGGGTCTGACTCATCCACTAGGTCGTTGAGGCGGATGAGGGCGTCTTTCATCGTGGCTTTGTACGTGTTGAATTTCAGCCATTTGTCCATCTTGCCTGGGTACGAATGGATTGATTATCACAATGTTTGTATAGTCCTGTATAGGAACGTAAAAAGAATGCTTGCTAGCTGCCGTTCTTTCCGGCATTTCGTACATACATATAAACATACACACATCACGCCTGATACCATGTAGAGGGAGGAGGGTAGGCAGAGATTACGTATGCCCATTTGTCCCGATCCTGACAGACCACTTTAGCTTCATTGTCACTCATTCATCTTCTCATACACACTCGGCGGTTATAGGTACTCCTAACGTCACCCTTTTTCAATATATGTCTGTCTGACTGTCATATGTCTTATTGGCCGGCCCCTATGTAACCGCCCTTCCACTTCACTTACATACCTTACCTTACCTTTTGTCAATTTGCTATCATTCATCCGCATAACATATGTACATATATGTAACATATAACATAACATAAACATAACATACGCTTCACGACTTGTGTATACACACTCCCTTTTTTATTATGGCGGGTAGTCAGAGGCTTGAATGGCCATCTCCGAAATTTCAAAGGCATGTTAGGTATGGGTCATTCGAAGCCCCCGTATCACTAGATAGACAGCAGCCAACGTGTAACATATGTATGTATATATTTACTATCTACCCTTAACAAAATCAACAGTCATGTTGCTGTGCATGAGGTAGTAAGTCTGTCTGACGCGCCTCCTCACAGGGTCCTCATCATCGATGGTGTAGTCCCTGAAGGCTTCGAGGGGCTTGTCATTGTAAACCTTCTCTGGACGCAGCAGGAGGGAGGGGTCCAGAATGGAGACTGGGTCCTGAGGGGTTTTCATGCTTTATCATACACACATATCACGCCTGATTCTGTGTACGTAGGCAGAGATCACGGATCTCCATTTGTCCCGATCTACAGACTACTTTCGCTTTTTTGACATGGTTTATCTATAAGAAAATAGAGCCAGCAAATCAAGCAATTTAAGAGGATTAATCCAAAGAAAGAGCTTAAAGAATGTAGAGAATAGGCTATAACTAGGATGTAGTACCTAGTTCCTGACTGTAAATATTATGTACAAACAAACATACATATTCATGATACATTTTCTTTAAACGGGTGTGTCTATTGTACTCCTCACATTTTAGGCAAAAGGTTGGTTTCCAAGGCAGAATCACTTGTAATTACCGGCTAATATACGTCTTAACTTTCTTACTTAGAAATGTTATGTAGTTTTACTGCATAGGATTGAGACATTGATAAATAGAAATGTTGATTACTGGTAATATTCAAATATATACGAACACGATTATTCAGCAAATAAAGATTTCAAATTACAATAAATGTAAGTAATAAATCTCCTAAGCTTTTTCGTTATATTACTCATGCTAATGAACACATTTAATGTAGAATTAAGTTAATTTATGTAATCGGTAATAAAGTAAATAATACCTCGTACAAAAATTAAGCGCTCAGACTACTCCAAAATCTGTACAAGTCGTAAATTGTTATGTAAACCTACTTGTTAAAGAAATTATTTATCAAAGAACAAGGCCATTTACAAATGATAACGTGTTTAAGATGACGCCTGACGTCAATAAACGGAAATTAAACCAATTACCTACTTTCCACGGTAATTGCATTCAAATATCTTTGCTATAAAATAAATTTTATTTTATCGATATTGTAGAAAAAGTACTAATATACTTTAATATGTAAACACCATTACCAAAGTTTCGAAGAACCTCTTATCAAATTAGACAAGGTAAAATATAACTTACTGAAATATTTATAAGTAATCTGATAAAAAATTAAATAAATGAATTGATTACTGTAATGTAGTCAGTATGTTATATTTCTAAGCATCTCTAGTGAAATAAATTTTAAATACACATTTATGTAGTTACAAATTTAAAATAATTAAAATGTTATACCCATGTTAATCTCAATTAATTATGCACTGTACAAAAAACTTAGATTCGAACTAAATTAAAATAATTTTATAGTTATACATACATTAATCTAAACTTAAATATAATAAATGATATGCCGCCAAAACTTAAAAAAAACTCACTTGAAATTTAGGCTTCATGCTGTCTTACACAATCAATCAATCTGAACCGAAAGATACACTGAAACCACGCGAAGGGCTAACAAACATATTTATAAGACACCGATCTTATCTGACGGTCAATAAGTTATCATCGCGAATCCACGCATCGAATAAACGTCAAAATCACTAGCTTTATTGCTTTTGTGGAAAATGACATTCTTTTCCTCGTAATAGTGAAAGAAAAGTAAAACATCTTGAAAAAATCCCACTTAATCTTCGGAACAGACAATAGTCAGTGCTTGTAAATGGCGACACTGTTTATCACCTGTCATTTAAGAGGCTGACTATCTCGTTAACACGTGGGTTCGAGCTTCGAGGTTACAATCTATACCTCCGTAATTTCAAAGCTGCCCACGCGAAGCCCTAACTAACCCACAAGGAATAAAGGTCGTGAAAGTGTATGGAAGTATGTATGTAATAACAGTGACTATGCAACTTCTCCGTTAGTTCTCAAGATCTCGTAAGATGTGACTTAAAAGTACGGAAATACATATTAATTGTTATTGGCAATGGACTGTTAAAAAGATCTGTTTTAGTATACAGTTATCAAACACAACAAAAACATTTAGCGACAAATTATATGGCCTGAAATTTTATACGTGGATTAAGGAATTAATGTGTATGTAGTAGGTACTGATAAAATAATATTATAGTCATAAAATGTGCGTAAATATCCGCTTGGTTTGCTGGTGTTACTAACGAACTAAGAAACCTGGGTTCAAATCCATTGATAAAACAGGTTCATATCATCGGTGTTATGGTGTTTCAAGTTGCTATCAGTGAAGGAAAACTTCGCGAGTATATTAACGTATTATTATAGATAGCTGATTTGTTTCCTACAAGCATAATCGTCATAAAACTGGAAGATGACTATCTGATGAAATTAATAAAGATATGTAATTATACCATAACATAAGATACCTGTGTTAACCACAGTGGGCATCAAAACTGTTTTCTCCTGAAATGGTTTACAATCAAAATAGGTACACTACATAACTTTAGAAAATCCTTTTCATACTGTGTCGAGTGTTGTCTGTTTCTTCATCAATAAGTACTTAGTCATTTCATAAGTCATCTTAAATTATTAATAAGGCATTTAGATTGAAACTCGTGTCCCATAACAGTATAGTATGTGGATAAGAAATAGCCAATATTGTCTATACCTCTACTCACTTTAGTCAAACATCGAGTCCATCAATTGTTATAGTTTTTGTTGATGTTTAACCAAACCCGTAACAGTCCCATAACAGATTTCAGTCGTTAGGCATTGCCATGGACAATTGAGATAATTCTCAAGTTTATATGTACTTATAATGTATGGAGTGCATTCAAGTATATCGTGAAAATGTTTATGATTTATTGTTGGCGGATAAAACTAGATTATATTATGTAAACATCGTTGTCAACAGTATGCAGTTAAGTTGTTAAATACCACCAATAAGTATGTGATTAGTGAAGGCAAATCCTTATGTAGATAGTGTTTGTCTGCTATATAGATAAACTAATCTAGAAAGTAATTTTTATTGCCAATGCTTTGTTGTTTGTAAACGTAGGTATGTTTAGAAATGTAGGTACTCTTGAATATAACAGTAATAGTGTGAAGTTGGTAGTCGATTAGCAAAGATGGAAAATTTCACCTTAAAAATGGCGAAATATTTCACTTTCGATATACCAAGAACAACTTCACACTGTTACTAAGTAGTGATATTGAACTTATATTTTACAATCATTAGTGTACTTGCGGCCCAAGGTACTCGTCACGTTATCTGTTGTATAATTAGTGAAATATTGATGTTAGTTAGACTTCTCCACACTTTCACAGACGGAGACGATCCCATAGAACAATTATTCCTGTGATACATTTATTGTTTGTCATTATATCCAAATAACACTTCATAACAAAAGGCCGATAAATTTGCAACGGGTTTAATTTTGATTATAAACGGCATTATCATAGTTATTGTAGTGTAAAAAAGCTTTTGAAGACTCGCAGATAATTACTTTAGGTACAGCCACGCTAATTACATGCTAAATCAGTTTTGATCGCGAAACGACTTCAAAACATAAATAACGATAAAGTCATAAAAATAGATTGTCATTTTATAGCATTGATAATTATGATGTTGGTCTTTTGATAAAACGTATTAGCTTTTATGGTTCGCGACCTCTAGTTTCAACCAAATTACGTCGTTACATTATATCATTCATTCACATCATATTGAACATACGATTCACGACCATTATGCTGTCCGAGGTAGTCAGAGTTGTAAATAAGTCGTTTGTTTTGTGAGGTAACGTATTTCAGTGTTATGTAATTTAGATTTGATTCACCTGTAATAAACGTTCAACTTTACGACCTTCGCAAATGTATATCACAAATCGCGATTACTCTTGGCTTTCATGCAGCCACTACCAGCGACTTACAGGTCATCGGTCTACCGGGAAGGGGGTATCCTAAACTATGAGAAACGGCTTCCATTCGAGAACAACTTTACTCCAACGGTCGTCGGTTCTGCGACAGCCGTGGCCCACTACAACTTCTTTTTGCAACTTTATAGACAATGTCTGTGGTTATTATAGTGAAAACTTTTTTCTTTTTATTACAAGAAATCTTTGCGGTTTTATTATCAAACTTATATAGTTTGATTAAAATAGTAATCATGACTTTGCACCATTTGTGTTAGATAAATGTTATACCTTTTTACGTTTAGAGTACTTAATACTAAAAATGAAAACACCAAATATTGACCAACATTTATTTCTGAAAATATTAACACTATTTTACACACTTCACAATCATTAAACTCGAACATATTTTACAGTTTCATATGTATGTAACAAGTTACAAAATCTTCACTAATTTGAAGACACATATTGTAACCATATAATTGCATTGTTATAAAACTTTAAATACATGTCCTGTGTGCTTATTTGTACATATCTTTATGGTCGATATAGTTAATTCATATTATTACTCAAAACCACTGAAGAATTCAACTTCGTGTTAGTAACTGTTCAAAAACCATATTTCTTAAACACAACATGTACTCGACTTTATCAAAGCAAACATCATTTAAACTAAGTCAAAAATATGTACCAAATCTTAAATTCATAACTTATACAACTACTATTAATCTATATACTATTTAATATCCCTGACTTTGTCTTCATGTGATCACATATTGTATCCTAAGTTATCATCCCATCTCCTAATTGGTCATACAATGTAGAGGTATTTCTTTAAATCAAACATACATACATATAGAACATATGTACTTATATCATATTACCTTGTTTATTATTTAGGTATCATGACATGAAAGAGATATTCTTTCAATATAATCAGGCTTTGAGTCTCCAAATATCGTCATAGCGAAAGTGTTTAGTAAACCGAAGCCCTTTTTCTGGATTTATTCTACACCAATCGTTATAGTCTAACTTATAATTGAAAGTCAAACCATCTTGTTGATAAATGCTATTAATTCTTATATTTACGCTAGTTTCATTAGCCACTTTCATTCATTCACAATCAACTACCTATCATTCATTCGTTCACAATCAACTATCATTCATTCACAATCAACTCTTTATCATTCATTCATTCATTCACTCAATCTGCATCCCCACTCTCTTTATCCGAGGACGAATCTCCCTCACTATCACTAGACCATTCCCCTTCACTCTTATTCTTCTTCCCTCTATCATCGTCTGAAGTATACTTGGGAATGCCTTTAGGACTGAGCAGTTCCTGAACTAGTTCCTTTGAAGGTGAATGGTTCCGTAACTCTTTTAATGTATTCGTTAAGTCTATGCTTAGAGGCGGGTCTTCTTTTTCTAGAATCATTTCCTTTGGTTCTGAACTTCTCTTCTTCTTTTTACCTTTCACCTTCTTTTCTTTTCTTCGTTTCTTGTGTTTTGAACTGTAAATAAAAATATATTATATACCAATAGTACACACATTGTGACGATATTAATTAATGGAATGTAATGTGACCTGTGCTAGCCTGGGACGTAAAAATAATGCTAACTAGCTGCCGTTCTTCCCAGGATATTGACAGGATATACCCGTGAGGATATCTGCCCATTCATCATCACGTTTTTAAGCTTCAAAACGGTACACGAACAGGTTGGGTGCCCATCAGTTTAGAACGGCCAAAGACGTCCCTAGGACTCTAATTACCCCGAAGTCTAAAGAGTCGTGAAGTGTATGTCATGAATCAGTGTAATAAAGTACCTCTCATAATCGGAGTCTGGATCATCGTAGCGTTTTTTCCTATCTTTCTTGTGACGATCAGACGATCTGTGATCTGAAATATAGAAAGAATATTCAATGAAATATTTGTTTTTAAAGTACGATTTTCAGTTAAAGCATATTATTTACGGTGGAAGTCGTTGCATTATTTAGAGCGTACAGTATTCACAACCCCAATATTATGCTATAAGTGACCAAGGAGATGTTTTCATGTCTCCAAGTTTTTGTCCACCCCGAAAGGGATTAACGGACGTCGACGTAAATATGTATCTAATAAGTATCTAATAATAATAATATTTGAATATTATTACACCAATTGAACTAGCCCCTTGGTAAGTTCTTTAAGACTTGTGTTAAGGGTACTAGTCAACGTATATTTAAGAAATGTATACATATTATATATATAGATAAATACATATATAGCATATATAATCAACGACCAGACTGGAAAGCAGTAGAAAAGCGTAGTTCTTAACTCTGCCTCCACCGGGAATCGAACCCGGGACCTCAGGATTAGCGTTCAGGTGTCTAACCGATCGCGCCACGGAAGTCGTCAAATGTATATAACATAGATATGCTTACCATGTTTTCGCTTCTTTCTTTCACGTTTTCGTCTTTTCTCCTCGTCCGCTTTTCTTTTTAGTGTGTCAACCTAAAACATAATAAATAATAAGACAAACAATCATACTTATTAACGAATTTAACGAAGTATTCAGAGGTTAAAGTGTCGAAAAGTGCAGTTAGTAAATTTATAATCACCTCGAACATGTTAACTAGGGGCCTTAGTCCACTACTACTTTTTGCAAAATTACTGTGAAGTATCAGATTAGCAAAAGTGTCAAATTTCGCTTTTTTTTAAGCTAAAATTGAGAGTTTTGCCCATTATAATGGTGAAATTTAACACTTTTGATCATCCACTACCAACTTCACATTATTACTGATCTGATACTGAACTGCGTTTACGCTAAAACGCATTAGTGAACTAAGGCCCCAGACAGTTACCACAATTTACAAGCACTGACCTTATTATATTACCTAAGTTATAAATTAAAAAGCTTATGTAACCGCATTGTGAAACATCACCCCATAATATATCATTTTAAAGCTTTAAAAACATTAAATAAACAAACGCTTCACGACTCGTGTATACACACTCCCTTTTTTATTGAGGCGGGGTAGTCAGAGGCTTGACTGCCCATCTCCGAAATTCCGAAGGCATTTTAGTTATGGGTCACTCGAAGCCCGCGTTTCACTTGATAAACAGCACCCAACGTGATAGGTAGTGAACCGTATATAGGCACTGACTATTACCTATCCTAAGGGATAGGCAGGTTTCCTCACGATGTTTTCCCTCACCGTTAGCGACTGTAAATTATGTACGTAAATGAAATACACATGTGTCGAACAGCCAAGCTGTATTGCCTATATTGATAGGGTAAAAAGACAAGAGGTTGCTATGGCAACGGGAAAATACCAAGAATTATTAAGATCACATATTATTCCTCAGAAGTTTTATCTTTAAGTAATTTTGTATTTCTTTCATTAAATAAGGTTTTACAGCACTTCAGAGCATATTATTTAAAACCTTATACACATATTTTAAATTTCAACATTGAATAAAAGCGTGGATTAATACCATAGCGCTGGCTAATGAGCTAGTCGGCAGGGCGGCTGCTGCGGGGTTGACGCCCACTTTCTTGAGGAACTCCGCCGCTCGCCGCCTTCGCTCCATCTGCTTCGACTTATCCGGTAACGCTACTTCTTCGACTGTAAAGGGATGGAGATATTAAAATAGATATAACATGTAATTGTTTGTAACTGTAAACTATGTAATGCATCGAATTATACGGTGAGGGAAAACATCGTGAGGAAACCTACCTGTTCGTCGAACAGGTAATAGTTAGTGCTTGTAAATGGCAACATGGCTGACCACCTGTCACATTGAGTACTGACTATCTGGTTAACACGTGGGTTCGAGGTGTCCATAGAATTACTACCTTCACAATTGCGGAGATGAAAACCTGAACCTCTGACTACCCTGCAATGGTTATTGGTCGTGAATGCGTATGTATGTATGTTATTGTTTGTAACTGTAAACTAATGTGAGTTGATGAATTCATAATTAGTATTATTAAACATCAGTAATTCTTTTGACCTAGAAATCATATTAGATCGCTAATTTGGCTAGAAAATCAAATAGTATTGAGCTGTACCTGTCTCAAGTCTTTATAACGAACACTATTGTGAAAATGGAAGAATTGAATTATAAAATAGTCTCTCTATCACTTTTTTTTGGACATTGTAGAGTAGAGTATGGTAATATAGATGTATGCCAACATCTTATCATTTTATGTAACTATCCAAAAATTATTTTAATGAAACGTAACACAAATAACACTAACCTTTAGTATCAGACAGATCTCCAGTTAAGTCCACAAATTCATCCGAATCCACCGTAATAACTTCATTCTCCGTATCATCTCTAGCCGGCCTTCTCTTCTTCTCTTCCCGCTTATTACTCCTTTCCCTATCCCCACTCCTATCTCTCTTCCGTTCTCTTACTCTATCTTCCTTTCTAGATTCTACTTTAACCTCTGTTTCTATTACATCCGGTGATTTCTCTTTAACAATATTCTCTTTAGCTACACTTAACACTTCTATTTTCGGCGATATTTCCGCAAATTGGGGTTTAGGCTGTACCATCATAGGTATTGGAGGCTTAGTTATTACTACAGCTTGGGCTACGACCTGTGGCATTTCCGTTACGGTATGAATTTTTACATTATTAAAGTTATTCTCTACTTTGTCCACTATAGTTGGTTTTTTATCAACTATAGTAGGTTTCTCTACTATTTCTAGTCTTTCAGGTGCTTGTACGTCTTTAGGTTCCGTTGAATCTGTATCTGCGTTGTCAGTTTTGCTAGGGTCCTCGTCTTCGGAACTCGACTCGTAAGGCAGGGCTGGTTTGGGCAAAATCGGCTCTGGCTCTTTGAGTTTCTTTATTGAAAATGATACTGGGCCTACGAAATGAAAATGGAGTCAAATAATGAACTATTAATAATGAATTTAATGTGATTATGTTCTTTAACAAAAAAACTTTTTCTGTTTGAGGAAAAATATTATTTGTATTATGTATTATAATTCTTATCATTTATTACCTGTAGCTGCTTATTAAAGAAAAAGAATATAGTCAAAATCTGTTTTTGGTTAAATGTCTTACCAAGCCCAATTATGAATTAAAAACATATAAGGGGGCATTAAATACATTACCTAAACTCTTTTTGGTACGTCCATCACCATTGCTGATTCCCCTCTTTTCATGCATCAATCTCACGTAAAATTTGTGATATTCATTAGTAGGTTCTAAGAAGTTAAATCTGTAACAAAAAACAAAATTTGATTACTGTAAGTTAAAAAAGGGTAGTCAGAAGGTTGAGTGCCCATCTCCGAAATTTTGATGTCATGTTAGGTATGGGTCACTCGAAGCCCACATTTTACTAGATACTCAGTACCCAACGTGATACGTAGTGCTACTACCCGGGAGATGTTCCTCACGATGTTTTCCTTTTGTTAGCGACTGTAAATTATGTACTTAAATGAAAAACACATTTAAATTTCATTCACTGGTGTATGCCAGAGCCGGAATTCGAACCTAGGACCTTTGTCATTAGAATATAGAGGTATTGCCCACTAGGCTACAGCCGCTGATAGTCAAAAGCCGACAGAAGTGGAAGACACGTCACATAGGATAACTGATAGTTGTATTTTAAAATAGAGTCAAAAGCAGGTGTGGTTTCGGTGCTACAACGAAAGATTTAGAACAAATTTCGATGCCATTGTCGGTTATAACGAAACATTACATTGAGGACAATGATTGTGACAAGATCTTCGTAAAAATGAACGACAATAGACATAATATGTCATGTTGCGCTCTAGCTATCTAGTGAAACGCTAACTTTGAGTAATTAAGAACTTTCGTAGTAGGTGGTCACTCAATTACGTGTCTTGAACATTCGTCATGTTTCTGCTTAAGCCTTATTCTCATGTATATAACTTGTCGGATAGACGCCATATTGGAAAAGTGTGACGTTCGAAATGCCTATAACCGCCTAGTGTGTATGAGTAGTGGTTTATCACGATCGGGACCGAAAGGGATACGTGATATCTGCCTACCCCTCTACAGGGAATGTGTGTATTTTTGTATGTATTTCCACTTATAAAGTGAAACTGTTTTGCAAAGATCGAAAATCATGTGAATCCGAGATCTCTACCTACCTCTCAGTAGGGTTATATCCAAATATGTATTCTACTTACCTTGGATCATTTTTGGCGCGTACAATCTCGGCAAACTCGTCGCCATTTCGCGCCACGTACGCGGCCATCTTGTCGATCACCACGCGCACCGCTTCCGGTGGCGTCGCTATGTATTCGGCCTGTGATTGGTCGTCCGATTCTGAAAGTAAAGTTTCGATAATAATTTAGTATACATTCACGTCCATTTAATCTAACATGGATATATTGGTGACGGCTTTAGTTGTAAGTTCATATTATATCCGTAGATACAATTATTTACAAAGCTAATGCAAACTATCTGGCTTTAACCCTGATATATCTTACGAGTCGATTTAAAAACTAGCTTCACTTTGTCTCTACATGTCATGACATGTTATAGGAGACGACTAAGGAACTAAACTAACATAGACCCTATAAGACGAAAGGCTACCTACCAACCTAACGTAAGTTGCAATTAGTTAAACATAATTACCACAGATGACGCCGCCAAGAATAAAATAATAATTACACAAATAAATTTCCTAGAACGTGCAATTGAAATATTTAACGGAAAACAAGATATATACAAATTTCCAACTCAGGCCATTAGCCTGGACGAACACCTGCCCAGGTAGGAAGCTTCCTCTTTTCCTGTAGGACACAGTGGAACCTACACCCACCAATCAGATACAGTTGTATACCAACCCGATTCGCTCTCGCTGTCCGTCGCGTAGTTCTTCATGAGACTGAGGCCGGTGGACTTGGTCGGGGACACTCTGGGCGGCTGCTGCGTGGGCAACGGGTGAGGAATCGGTGGCGCCTGCTTCGGCTTCGGTACAGGTCTGGGTTCTATGGACATTAATATAACATTCATATATATTAATGTTCTTTAAAACCTTTCGGAGTGGACTTTTTTTTGTATTATTTTTAACAAACCTGGGAGATATTATATCACCTAAGTCGCTTACCCTGTGCTAGTCTGGGATGTAAAAAGAAAGCTAACTAGCTGTCGTCTGTCCTGGCATATCGTAGATGACTAAAGGACTAGGGTTAAAAGAAATCTATTCGGCGATGGGCTAGCAATCCACCAATGTTCCATCCTGACATCGCAATCATGACATGCTGGGAAGAACGGCAGCTAGTTGGCTTTCTTTTAACGTCACAGACTGCACAACACATCCTGGTTCATTAATAATAAATATCTTACATGTTATAGTTTTAAGAGATTCACGATTTATACTCATGATACTACTGCAACGTAGCCGAAACGTCGGGTTAATAAATGCAATTTTATTATATGAAAACTTACGCGATAAGTCCCGTTAATTATTAATCATCTTACATGTTACCCATAAAATATACCACTGTTTCTCATACCATCCATCATCAATATGTGTGTATATTATAGTTTTAAGAGATTCGCGATTTATACTCATGATTAATAACTAGTCTGCCCGTGACCATGGCTGCCGCAACGTAGCCGAAACGTCGGGTTAATACAGGTAATTTTATTATATGAAACTTACGCGATAAGTCCCGTTAATAATTAATCATCTTACATGTTACCCATAAAACATACTACTGTTTCTCATACCATCCATCATCAATAGTGTATTATATACCCTCACCTGGTATCTTGTGGTGATAGAGCTGCGGCGCGCGGACTATATCCGGAGGCCTCGGGGGCAAGGGCCTGGTGCCAGGAGGCGGCTCCTCCCCCGCGTCCACTCCACCCTCCGAATAGTCATCTGTGAACGCCTCGCCCTGGGGAACCAAAGGGGGAAATGGCTGACTATTGCATATAAATAAGGTATTCTACTTGCCCTTGTTATAACAAGTTAATCGCTCACGAGGGCGGTCTCGGCTACCGAACCGTGTGGTTCGGATGAGTTTGCCAAAGCCGTAATGAAATTATTAGATTAATTTAAAATTTTCAAAGTAATAATTTATGTAATTATAAAATATAATGTATGCATACGCATCAGGTATTTGCCTGTGAGGTATATAATGTACTTGAGGTCAGTGGAGCATTTCAGATCTCCAATATTCCAAAGTAATTGAATCACAAACCAGTTAGTAAGTGACCACGGAGGTTACTACATATATACACACATTTCACAATCGTCTCCCTGTAGATGGCTTTCTCCCGATCCTAACAAACTATTGTCCCTTCATGATCATCCATGAATGCAAGTACAAACGTATGAATATTACAACCAATCAATTAGCAACAACCCCTTTCTTTTTTTACTTACCTTCATATTAGATATGAGAAGGGTGTAATCACAATCGGCTGATGGTTTGTAATGAATGCTCGGGATGGATGGAGCCTGCAAAGTAAAATACATTTTTCAGCAAAGTTCAGCAACATAGATTGTTCACAGTAAACATGTATTTTTGTTACATAATTTTGAAGCCAATAAACAAAACTATGCGGACAATGGGCATGATAATCTAACTAATGAAAAGATGTGACACAAATTAGAGTTGATTTTAATCATAAAGTTGGCCCTGGAGATATTATTTCGGGGATAAGGGAAGGAAGATATTATATAAAGTATAATACAGAACGTGACTATCTATCTTCATTTCACTCATCTAATCATAAACAATAATAATATAAAAGAGAGATTTGTCAGGGTCGTTTCAGGTGGCGATAGATAGTCTCTGCCTATCCGGTTGGGGATGTGGAAGTGTAAATATGTATGTATGTATAATCATCAAGAATGGGCAAGCATTATTTCAGTTCTTATGTGCAAGTTTCTAGTTTAAGCCCCTAAGTATCAATCAATCAGTCTATGTCAGTCCACTACTGGACATAGGCTTCCCCAAGCATACTCCATAAAACACGATCACTTGTGGCCCTCAGCCAACCACTACCAGCGAACTTTTTCAGGTCATCGGTACATCTAGCAGGGGGGCACCCTACACTACGTTCACCGAGAGAACCACTATGCTGCAACGGGCTCTTAGGGATATCACATTAATATTTAATATAATTAAGTATATATGTATTACATAATTTATTTAACAAGATAGGTCGATAATCACTAATACGTACGTAAAACTAAAACTTTAAATTAAACAATATTTTTATTATTACTAGTGATCTATTATCAAGAAGAGGCGTAAACTTATATGTATCCATTACACTTACGGATTCAATGACAGCTGAAGCCAACGTAGGATGCAGATACTCATCATTCTCGTGAGATTTGTCTGTAAAAAAGGAAAGATATTTTAAAATATGTTAACTTTGTATTAAACTACTACCAGCTTTAACTATAAACTGTTACAATAATTATTTAATAAGGCAACTTTTTAAAAGTGTTTGTGCACTGTATAAGGCATATGTATGTGAACCTTGAAACCAATATTTGTGGCCAATCTATACTAATATGATAAAACTGAAGAGTTTGTATGTTTGTTTGTTTGAACACGCTAATCTCAGGAACTACTAGTTTGAATTCAAAAATTTTTTTTGTGTTAGATAGACCATTAATTGAGGAAGGCTTTAGGCTATATAACATCACCTTGCTACTAATAGGAGCGAAGAATACAATATAAATATCAAATTATAATTACATTGCCATCTATGTTTCATGTAATAAAAACTTCTGAAAAAATAAAAATAATGCAAATTATTTGATATTGCTTGTAACTTCATAATCGCAAAGATCTATACTCAAAACTTTGACTATCCTTCAAGGGTTAAATATCATGAACGAGTTATGTTACTTTGTTATAAATTACAACTTAGACACTACAATAATAACCAATTGTAATACACCTTACCATCATGATCCGGCACATTTTCAACCACCTGTTCCGGCCACTTCCGTTCTTTGACCAACATAATAAGCGCTTGGTAATATCTGTGCAGCGGTGAATCCTTATTGAGGAACGTGAACTGCGGATTATCGGCTTGCTTGGCTCGTAACAAGATCTCCATTTGAGCTCCTTGGGAGGAGATGAATTTGGCCGTCTTCTCTATTATAGCGTTCTGTTTCTCCGTTTCTGGCTGTGGAATTATATTATTATATTAATTCTTTTGCTGACATCGCAGGAACATGAAACTTCTTCGTCACTTTTAACATGAATATTGGTGTTGTCATGTTATAATGAGATAATGGTGTCTGATTGCTAGACCATCGCCCAATACATTTCAATACATTCCAGCTAGCACAGGCTTTTAATAAAATCTATGCTTCATATTGCGGATATATTCAGATGGCGGAGCACTGTGGATGCCCTCTGCCCCATCTAGGGGACATTGGACCTTAATAATAATAATAATGCTTCATATTATTTACCAGCACAATATCTTCAGGCAGCAGTTTCTTGAGGTTCTCTGACAGGATGAAAGGCTCTTCCACCTCCGCTGGAGCTGTTACTGCAGCTGCGTCTCCAGGAGCATCATAATTGAATCCCACCTGGCCATAACCCGCTGCGTGCAGTCTCTTCAGTTCTTCCTCTATAAGTAAAAGGAATATATTAATGTTTATAAATAGACAAAGGTGTTCACAACCATTAAGCCTTGTGGCGTAGTCAGCGGTTTAGGTTTCCATCTCCATAGCGGGGCCATGGGGTCCCATCCCATACAAATTTTTTCGACCAAAACTTGAAGCATCAATAGGTGGCGCTATAAGTCATCAAAGACCGATAAAAAAATTATTATTGAAAAATATTGCGATTTTTAGCTATATTCATACATAATTCACCATAATATGAGATAATATGAATTTATGTACTTACTAGTGAGTAATAGAAAGTGCGGATATCAATTTCATAAATAATAAAGTAAGTAAAATTTATTTAATCCTGCCATCTAGTCAATTCTATTCGAAAGCAGATGTCGCTGGGTATTGGCGGTTAGTATAACTACCTATAAATAAATGTATTCAGTACATATTACATAGTTATGATTTCAAAAACATCTAAAATACAAACGGAATACAAGGTCACAGACTTTTATAGGCAGGCAGTCGTACGAAAAATGTAAATGTCTCGATTCCCATACAGATTTCTTTTGATCCTGATAAACTAATGTAATGTCAATAATGTTTTTGCTAAAATATTGGGTAGGTATATTTGAATCGCGCTTATGAAAAATTATGATGTGTAGTTGTGATCATAAATATAGGATTCACTAATAAATGTAAATAATAGGTATCGCTGAGAATCAGCGTTCCATCCAAAATAGACTTTATTACAAATGCAGAAAAAATATTTTCCATTTGCACATTTCAATGTGTAATTGTATTTCATTTTGGCATCTTTTTGTACTGTAAACATCTGTCAATATCTAATCTATGATGATGCAAAATTAGACTTTATTGCATTAGAATTTTAAAATTAATTTTCAATTTTATGCATTTGCAATATTTAAAATGTATTAATTTTATATTTCTTTTCATTTGCGTGGCGTGGTCACTATGTATGTATATTGCGTTAAAATTAATCGACTTATTTAATCGAATAAAAAGAGAATGATTAAAATGTACATTGCTAGATCTATATAAGTATACAAGTACATAATTATATAAAACATTAATATAAAATTAACTACTGAAATATAATGAAAATATATTTTTATATAGGTTGCGAAGGTAATTTATAGTGGCAAAGTGGAAGGAAGATTATGATTGAGACAGTCCTTTCTAGGCAGGTGTAGGTAGCGTGAAGAACAGAAGAGCATGTATGAAAATGTTTATGAGTGTGAGTGAAGCAAGAGCAAACAGGCGTAAATATACGTATGTAACGAATAATAATAATAGTCTAAGTAATAATAGTTTTTTATTTAATCTAAACAATTTCCTCTAAATTAGAAGCGCTGAAAAGCGGCTGTAGCCCAGTGGGTAAGACCTCGGACTTCGTATGAGAAAGGTCCTAGGTTCGAATCCCAACTCCGGCATGTACCAATGAATGAAATTTAAATATGTGATTTTCATTTACGTACAAATTTACAGACGCTAACGGTGAGGGAAAACATCGTGAGGAAACCTGCCTATTTCTCAGGATAGGTAATAGTCAGTGCCTATATACGGCGATACGGTTCACTACCTATCACGTTGGGTGCTGTCTATCTAGTGATACGCGGGATTCGAATGACCCATACCTAACATGCCTTCGAAATTTCGGAGAAGGGCATTCAAGCCTCTGACTACCCCGCCATAATAAAAACGGGAGTGTGTATACACAAGTCGTGAAGCGTATGTTTTATGTTTTTTTCTTTCTATCGGTACACTATTTCGTTTAAAAATCAATTCTATTATGTATATATTTCGAACGCATATTCGATAGAAAGAAAATTTTATTATTATATTTAATTATATATATATATATATGTATATATATATATATATATATATCTCACTAGCATACACTTCACAGTGAAAACCTTTACAATCTTCCCCAATATGTGAATATAACAAGTTCGGATTTTACTTTTTAGTTTCTACCTAGCTAGGTACTACGCACCTAAACACAAGTCACGCACACTCGCGCGATAAGGCGCGGCGGCGCCTGTCTGTGGTCGAGGTAGTCGCGCGCGTCGCTTGATTTCGATTTATAAATGAATAGCTAGGTATAACTTACATTCATGGGAGAAATGGGCCTACGTGATTTCTGCCACCCCTCTAGGGAGAAGCGGGCGTGACGCGTATGTACGTAATTCTATTTCATAAATATGTATACGTACGTGTATGCGCTCACTGCTAAGACAGTATCTACTTTTACCGGTCTGCATCCCTCAGTCGCCTTTTACGACACCTACACGAAGGGTGTCAAACTGTATTGGTGAAACACGGATTAATTATCCATTTAAATTCTATAATATGTATATTGTAGGTATTCCAGAATACTCATGAGGATTAGGTTTTTATTTAGGTGAAATCTTTGACCAAATGTAACTGCCTATAGTAATCTAATAATCCCAATCTAATAATATAATGCAAAGCAAATTAAACTGTCTTACTATTTATATTGGGCGATGGGTTGGCAACCCCTCACACGTGACAGAATTATATTATCTGTGCCCGTGACTTGATTGATATTGATGCTGGCATACCACTTTATTAAATTTACATAGGTACCTACTTAATTTTATAGAAACACCTTAGTATTTTATTATGTGTGACCTTATGAATCGAAAATAAACCATAAAATGAGCAAACAGACATGCTGTATTTGTAATTTTATATATTAGTTAGAAGTACTGAGAAAAGGGGATGTACCTGTAATTGGCAACCATGTATGCAAAGGTGTTGAAGAGGCGAACGTGGCATGCCAGGATCAGGAGAAATGGGGCTACGTAATCTCTGTCACCCCTCTAAGGGGAAGCGGGCGTGACGCGTATGTATATATATATATATAATTCTAATTCATGACATAATATTATGTATGCGTACTTATATGCGCTCATGACCATTATTAACATAGTCCCTAGTCTCCTTGTCGCCTCTTACAATTTAATGGAAAAAAACCGGTATTTATAATAATATCTGTGAGACCTGTGACCAAGCACAGAAGGCTGAATTGTGAGTACCTATTAAAGAGTCCGTGAATCGTGATCGAGGCACATCGAGGTAAAATCTTCTGACGACGAATACTTGTACGCTAGAAATAGACTCTGCGGTGAATTTTACATACCTACTTTATTTTATAGAAACACCTTATGAAATAAACCATAAATTGAGCAAACAGTATTTGACATGCCCTGCCTATCAGATCCTTTATACCTACTTGTATGTCATTCAAGTTTTTTAAGGAAGATACCTATACATAGGTGGCGGGGTAGCCGAGTGGATTAGCGCCTTAACTCTCTGGGTGATCCAGGTTCGAATCCCGGCGGCACCAATGTTTATTTCTAATTTCTAATAAATATGTGCCTTGCGTCCACACTCTGGTCCGTCTTAGCAGTAAAACGTGTTAGGTGGGACCAATTAAAACAGAGATAAAAAATAATGAAAAAATTATCAGCGAGTATCATATACCCTACTCAAATTTAGATGGAGCTATTTCACTTAATTTAGCTAGCTAATCGCTCTAGTATGGACAAACAAAGAAGTGACCTCTATTATTGAGAAGATGCACGATTTATGCACGATTTCATGCATTCGATGTCACGCCATCTGTTTTTCCAATTTCGCTTCAAAAATAAGCGGAGTAAAATAAGAAGTTAGCACTTACCAAAAAATTTGTATGGGATGGGGTATCTGTACTGTATAGTATTATATTATCTGTGGCGGGGCTAGTTATTCTATGGCCACCTCAAACTCACATGTTAACCACATAGTCAGTTATCAGTGTGACAGATGGTAAGTCATGTTGCTATTTAACAGCACTAGCTACTTCCTGTTTGGGGAACAAGTAGGTTTCTTTACAATGTTTTCCCTCACAGTAGTATTCAATGTATTATGTAAATGTATTTTAATTATGGTGAACAGCTCTTTCTTTATATAACCCTAAGATTACCAAGCAGTTGGTGATTTTGCATACTGCAGTATAGTATAACAAAAGTGTAGTGCAATGTATCTAAACAATATTTATACAATTATGAAAGAAACATTCTATACAAAACAACAATTTTACAAGTACTTTTATCATGTTCCCTGTTAGGGTGAACATACTTTGACATAAATAAATATATTGGATAATAATTTAAGATCAAAAACCTTATGAATAAACCATGTAGCACACACCTTTATACATTTCCTCTTCATCCTCATTAGTAAATAGTGCTCTGTATCTTTCCTCATCACACATTTGCTCCACCTCATACTCAGTCTTCGTCAGCTCAATCCGCCAATCATAGCCACCAGATGGGGCTTCATGGATGGATAGATCATGGAGAGCTCCACGACCGTCATATCTGTGAATAGGTATGATAGAATATTAATACATAGAAAGTATTGGTATTACCTTACACAAGAATCATTATAGTTAATGTATGGCATTATTTAAATTGTCACTGGAGATCGAATAAATAAAATTACACAATTGTGAATAGAAATATAATGAATAACATTGTATTCAAAAGTTCTCCCTCTAAGCTGCATAAAATAATTAAGAATAGTTCATTCATTAACTGACTTAAGCACTAATTGCATCTTCAGTACATTCACTTATTATTAAAACACAATATAATTCAATTTATAAGTAGAATCAGAATGTTTATCAAGATCTTAATAATAACTTTTGCCATAACATACTGAATCATGATAAAACGTCACAAATTCAAAAACAGAAAATAGGTAAAATAATACAAAATCATCATTCAAGGCATTGTTAATGAGCAATATTAACTTACTTTGCTAAACCTTTTGTAAATAGCATACATACCACCGCAGGAGTTCACCATATGAAATCGACGACCGCAGGCGTGGCCCTCTGTCTGGGCCTTTTCTTCATAACCATCTATCTCTGTGGAAACTTTATAAACTTGGCAATTTAGTAGACATTCGACATTATTATAGTTTTCGTTTCGAATTAGGATACTATAATAACAGTCTGATAGTAAAAAACGGGCCGAACCTGTCGATTTTTAAAGTTTCATCCCCCATCCATGGTATGAGGTGCTTCCCTTGATCAATATGCAAGGCCTTCTCGTCATCTCGAAATAGCTTGCAAGAATAACCGAACACGAACAGCTCTTCTTTCTTCTCTTTGAATTCTTTTTTGCGTAAGATACCGGAATCATTCTGACTCCGACTCCACTTCGCACACATCTTGTTGTGTCCATACGAGATATTAAACTATCAATTATAACTAACTAATGCTCCACTCCTAAAGAGAACGCAACTTTGAACCTATAAATTAACCATACCACACTGTAAATAGAGTAACTATAAACGCTAACTCGGGCACGGACCATAGAGATCCCGCCACATAAGGTGGCAGTTGGAGGCGTCGCCACAGTCGCGTAATTCAGTGTTACCAGTAAACACGCCAAAACTAGCACTCACTGTGCCATACGGCTCGATACATTATAGGTTTCATTTGTAACGGTCTTTGGTTGCAGAGCTATAAACTCAAATAAAACAAATTAATATATCAAAGTCAAAATATGTTTATTAAACTATTTCAAACATGATTAATAATTAACGGGACTTATCCATCTTATTATATACTACATATATTGTTCATCATTATATGTGTTCCTTCACTCTGTCTGCAATAGACCGTTTAGTCTGTCCGACGTAGGATTTCCCACAGCTGCAATCAATCTTATACACACCCTTATATCTTATATCATGAGTATAAATCGCGAATCTCTTAAAACTATTATTTCAAACATGGCACTGAGCATTGTCTTTACATATTTTTTACCGAGGTTAGATCAGCGGAGACCCTAGCTTGGAGAAGAACTAACAAGAAACTCCGGAAATCAATTTATTATAATCACCCTTAACAAACATAAAAATTACAAAGAGTGGGCAAAAAACACAACGCTGGTAATACTAAATTTACTTTTCATACAAAATAACACGCAATGGCGGAAACGTCAAATTTAGTTCCAAGTTTGGCTACTGCCACCGTATGTGGCGGGTACTCTAATTTTTTTTCAATTTTATGACAAATTGCAAATTGGAATGTTGACATACTTCAATTCAATGCAATATTACCTCAGATAGAGTACCCGCCACATACGGTGGCAGTAGCCAAACTTGGAACTAAATTTGACGTTTCCGCCATTGCGTGTTATTTTGTATGAAAGGTAAATTTAGTATTACCAGCGTTGTGTTTTTTGCCCACTCTTTGTAATTTTTATGTTTGTTAAGGGTGATTATAATAAATTGATTTCCGGAGTTTCTTGTTAGTTCTTCTCCAAGCTAGGGTCTCCGCTGATCTAACCTCGGTAAAAAATATGTAAAGACAATGCTCAGTGCCATGTTTGAAATAATAGTTTTAAGAGATTCGCGATTTATACTCATGATATAAGATATAAGGGTGTGTATAAGATTGATTGCAGCTGTGGGAAATCCTACGTCGAACAGACTAAACGGTCTATTGCGGACAGAGTGAAGGAACACATAATATATGTAATATATAATAAGAAGGATAAGTCCCGTTAATTATTAATCATGTTTGAAATAGTTTAATAAACATATTTTGACTTTGATATATTAATTTGTTTTATTTGAGTTTATAGCTCTGCAACCAAAGATCGTTACAAATGAAACCTATAATGTTTCGAGCCGTATGGCACAGTGAGTGCTAGTTTTGGCGTGTTTACTGGTAACACTGAATTACGCGACTGTGGCGACGCCTCCAACTGCCACCGTATGTGGCGCGATCTCTAAAGGAATATATTAGAGTACCCGCCACATAAGGTGGCAGTTGGAGGCGTCGCCACAGTCGCGTAATCCAGTGTTGCCAGTAAACACGCCAAAACTAGCACTCACTGTGCCATACGGCTCGATACATTATATTGAGGTTTCATTTGTAACGATCTTTGGTTGCAGAGCTATAAACTCAAATAAAACAAATTAATATACCAAAGTCAAAAGTCAAAATATTTTTATTCAAAATAGGCCCTATCATAAGCTCTCTTTGAAAGTTATTTTATGATCTAAGTACAAATTAAAAAAACTATATATTGACAAAAGGAATGTATATGAGTGAAGTGGAAGGGCGGTTACGTAGGGGCCGGCCTAATAAGACATATATGTAACAGTCAGATAGACGCTATATTGAAAAAAGGTGACGTTAGGAGTACCTATAACCGCCGAGAGTGTATTAGAGAATGTATGAATGTCAATGAAGCGAAAGTGGTCTGTCAGGATCGGGACAAATGGGGATCCGTGATCTCTGCCTACCCCTCTACAGGGAATCAGGCGTGATGTGTATGTATGTATGTAAAAAAACTATTTCAAACATGGCACTGAGCATTGTCTTTACATATTTTTACCGAGGTTAGTTCACCAACCATTTCGGCTGCTCAAGATGCCACGTCATGAAGACCACGACCGCTCTAATAAGAGCGTAACGATTGAGAAGAAGAAGTTCAGCGGAGACCCTTGGAGAAGAACTAACAAGAAACTCCAGAAATCAATTTATTATAATCACCCTTAACAAACATAAAAATTACAAAGAGTGGGCAAAAAACACAACGCTGGTAATACTAAATTTACCTTTCATACAAAATAACACGCAATGGCGGAAACGTCAAATTTAGTTCCAAGTTTGGCTACTGCCACCTTATGTGGCGGGTACGAGTACCCGCCACATAAGGTGGCAGTTGGAGGCGTCGCCACAGTCGCGTAATCCAGTGTTGCCAGTAAACACGCCAAAACTAGCACTCACTGTGCCATACGGCTCGATACATTATATTGAGGTTTCATTTGTAACGATCTTTGGTTGCAGAGCTATAAACTCAAATAAAACAAATTAATATACCAAAGTCAAAAGTCAAAATATTTTTATTCAAAATAGGCCCTATCATAAGCTCTCTTTGAAAGTTATTTTATGATCTAAGTACAAATTAAAAAAACTATATATTGACAAAAGGAATATATATGAGTGAAGTGGAAGGGCGGTTACGTAGGGGCCGGCCTAATAAGACATATATGTAACAGTCAGATAGACGCTATATTGAAAAAAGGTGACGTTAGGAGTACCTATAACCGCCGAGAGTGTATTAGAGAATGTATGAATGTCAATGAAGCGAAAGTGGTCTGTCAGGATCGGGACAAATGGGGATCCGTGATCTCTGCCTACCCCTCTACAGGGAATCAGGCGTGATGTGTATGTATGTATGTAAAAAAACTATTTCAAACATGGCACTGAGCATTGTCTTTACATATTTTTACCGAGGTTAGTTCACCAACCATTTCGGCTGCTCAAGATGCCACGTCATGAAGACCACGACCGCTCTAATAAGAGCGTAACGATTGAGAAGAAGAAGTTCAGCGGAGACCCTTGGAGAAGAACTAACAAGAAACTCCAGAAATCAATTTATTATAATCACCCTTAACAAACATAAAAATTACAAAGAGTGGGCAAAAAACACAACGCTGGTAATACTAAATTTACCTTTCATACAAAATAACACGCAATGGCGGAAACGTCAAATTTAGTTCCAAGTTTGGCTACTGCCACCTTATGTGGCGGGTACTCTACTGGTAATCGCAGTTCTGATATATATTAACCATAGTCGTTACCACATTCTTCATACGGGCTAATAAATTATTCAAAAGCTCGACAAAATATTATTTATCTATGTTTGATAAAGATAATAGGAAAACTCCCTGAACTGAATTGGAAAGTTATCACAGATTACTATTAATGAAATTTCGCCAAACAAATGTGATATCTAAAAATTCAAAATTACGAATAAAGTCACTTGGAAGAGCGCGGACTAAGAATACTACTAAGCGCGGACGCCGGCGGCCGGGTGGGGCTGGAAGAGTTAATCATGTATTACAAATTGTTTTACTGAGCTGAGCTTCGGTTTGTCCTGCACAAAGACTTTTGTTGAAAAGTGTCCGAAGATTGAATCTGTTAAACAGATAGATGATTGTGATATTGATAATAGATGTATGTGAAATTGAAAGTAATTAAGAGCGTTAACGTATGATTATCCTATTCAACCATGGTATGACACACAAATAAAAAATATACAGAACAAGAACAATACAGTAGTAGAAATATATGTAACCCCGTATGCGTAAGTGGTTAAATGTAAATAAAGTGTACCTCAGTGAATTGCTTAAATCATGCAAAATAGATTCCGAAATCTATACCTACTCAGAGAATAACGTTTATTCATAAATTCAAATTGAAGTTATATACAATAAAACAAGGAATTAAAACACCTACCTACTCATATTTATAAAATGGATGTGTGATTTGAATTACCGATTGAGACAATAATTGTAAAAACCTATATCAGTATATACACAGGTCGCACATGTTTGTATTTGTGATAAAAATATTGCAATGTTATCAGTATTGCTAAGGTGTCGAACTAGTTGAATAGCATGATATACATACATCTAACATGATATAGCACACTTCGTTCGAATAAACATATTTTTCCAAAACAATAATTCATTAACAATAGTTCATTTGATAATAATAAATGAATGTTCTTCTACCACTGGGAATCGAATGTATCTTTTATTCGCAAGCATTGTGTGTTGCCAACGAGACAAAAAATAAGATGTATATTGTAACGTGTGGCAACTCTACATAACCCGACTACAATAAATTGCAATGATCATGCGTTAGCAAAACATCGTGGACGAGGTATCATTTCCGTGATAGTGTTACAGTAATCACAAAAAGCATATGGCGGACGTTTTATAT
Organism: Leucoptera coffeella; assembly: GCA_030578115.1. Lineage (NCBI taxonomy): Eukaryota > Metazoa > Arthropoda > Insecta > Lepidoptera > Lyonetiidae > Leucoptera > Leucoptera coffeella. The sequence goes on along the minus strand of JAMBLF010001412.1, from coordinate 39,560 downwards.
ATTTTTGCATCGACAAATACTGTTAAATTCTTTTAGTTATGAATACCTTGTAACCGCTAGAGAGTATTTCATATATTAGCTGATAAACGATAGATTTAACGTGTAAATAAGTTAATTTTACCTTGGTTCCTGTACATATAGCTCGTATTTTCGCGTGTGTACGTGTTGAACCTTATTGTTTAGTGAAAAACGAAAAGTCTGTGATATAAACAATACTAGGTGATAATAAATTCTTGGACGGATTTTTGTATATATTGTAAATTTTATTTTAGCTTTTTAGTAGTATTATTGAAGGAAGACTGAGAATTGAGTGGGGCATCGAGCGATGTCATCGGGGAACCTACTGTCTTCATTGATGGAAAGAACAAATGAAGATAACCGTCGTGACGGGAAAAAACGGGAAGGTAATTGAATTTTGTATTCCTGGTTGATTTCAATTTCGTAGAGCAATATCCAGAATGGTGGGGCAGTCATTCAACGTCATATACATCCCTCAACTGAGTCGGAATCATGATTGAATTCGTTACAATATTCTTCCATCAACAATATGAAGGTCAGGTTATGTGCAAAATAATACCCTGATATGCCACGGTGAAGCATTTCACCTCAATGTATTGAATCATTTACTTATCTAGGTATTATCATGATAGAAAGTTACTGGGTTGTTATGATTGATGGTTATTAGACAATAATCTTATCAAATTCTACATGTTGAGATGAATGAGACCATAATTAGGTTAACTTTACACTAACATACACTGTATTTAGGTGTTATATGAAAAAAATACAATAATAATAATAACTGTAATGTTTTAATGGTATTTGGGTTACAATATATGTTAATTAGAAAGAGTGTGAAGCAAGAAATATGTTACAGTTTTAGTAAGAGTGATGGAGCAAGAGATATGTTACAGTAATATTGCCTTGCACGGGAAATAGCTTAAAATCTTGGGGTACCAATGTTTAAACGGTATTCTTTAGTAGCTGGAAAGACAGAGACAAAGAAAATTTATTTGTGTCACATGCATAAATAGGGGTACAGTTATAGTTGTTATAATTGATTTCAGCATAAGCTGCCTCTTAAGTTTAATATAATATTTCATAGTTATACCATCAAAACATAACATAGGCCCTTATTATAAACATTTTGAATAATAAAAGTGTTATTCAAAATAATAATATAAGGGTAATGTTAGGAGTACCTATAACCGCTGAGTGTGTATGAAAAGATGTATGACTGTCAATGAAACAAAAGTGGTGTGTCAGGATCGAAACAAATGGGGATCCGTGATCTCTGCATACCCGTCTTCAGAAAATCAAGCGGGATTTGTTTGTATGTAAAAGTGTTATTGGGAATAATTGTTATTCTAATTGACTGTTGTTTGAGGTAAGTCAAGAATCAACTGCATATTTTTTAGGCAAGGTTGACCTATAGGCAATATTCCATTAAAAAATCACCACAACCATGTTATAACTATAAACTTTATAAGTAAGCTTTATAGTATAAAGCTTCACTCACATCCAATAATTAACCTTCCCATACATGCTCTTCTACTCTTCACACTGTGTACACCCGTCTTGAGAAGAAAGTTTCCAATTTGATCTGTATATGTTCTACATGGCCTACCATCAACTCTCCCTTCCACTTTGACAATTCCTTTCGTAACCCACCTTACATCTATCTGCCCATGTGCTCAAATCACCTCAACTTACCTTTCTCTACATCTACTCACATACTACAACATTTACAAATCACTCTATGTCATACCTGTTATTATTATACCAACATTACTTCAAATAATACTAAAACAGGTCATCACTATGATGATAATAAGAATATAGAAGCTGTACAGACATATGCTTCCAAATGTTTGTTAATTTTGAAAGTAGTACAAGTATATGAGGTTATATTCAAAATAAATACAAAGTAACTATGGTAAATGCATTAAAGGTATTTTCATTAACTGAAAAGCACAATCATTTGTGACATTAACTTTCTAATTGAACCAAACACTTAAGTAATTCACATAGTTAAGTAATTTATTGAGTACAACCACATGATTTGAAACAATCAACAGCAATTATCATACTAAAATGTTAATTAATGTATTAATTAATTAGTCATAAATGAAGTCTGAGTCAGAAGAAAGTCTGTTTTAGAGAAACTTTTAAAAAAAATAATTATAGAAATATGATATTAAGTTAACTCAAGTGATTCAAAGATTGGGTATTTAAAAATAATAGTTACACAAGTACATGGTCCCTTTATTTCTAAATTTTATTCTGAATATAAGCTGTGAAATCCTGATTTTATAATCAAATACCTGAAAAGATAAACAAATAATTGTTATAATGTCATGAGTGCTACAATATTCATAAATAATCATCAGAAAATTAAGGTACTAAAAAATAATGGATGATAAATGCAATATTCCAATATAAGACAGAGTTGTACTGAAAGTATATTACGATAATCAGTAACAGAAATCCTTATGCAAAACGTTTGCTCATTTAATGAGTATTATTCCTACCCCAACCCTTCATCCCGTCTATTGTGATGACCCTATTTATTTTATTAGTCCAAGGCCACTAGAGTAACCTTGTAAACGTAGCTTTATGATGGCAGGGTAACTGAGCTTTATATGCAGCTTTTGAACTAAATGATTCAACATAAGTATAGTACATTCATTGAAAGTCAAACATTTGTCTGACACTGGTTGTCTCTGAATATTAAAGGTTCTTTTGTAACATGTTGTTTTAATGACTAGGGTTTATATTGGCATGATATACAGTAGAGTATATATTTTATGTGTGTATGAGTCTTGCAGTGTAATGATGTTACATTGTTTTTATAATGACCTATAACAAAGATCTGAGGGAATTTAGTTGTTTACGACATTGGTGTGATCTTCAATTGTGTATATTTATAATTTCTTTTTCTATTATATGCCCAAGTAGAAAGGATATTAACTTAATATAAATCTCCTAGTTGATAGTATTTTTTAGTATGGCCATCTGTTGAACTGAAAGTTTATGAAAACTACTCCTATTTTACCATAATAGGTGTCCAAAAACCGTTCATATGTTTTGATTAATATACTTACTAGTTACAATGTGTATAAATGTTAATGACGCGAAAGTGGTTTGTCGGGCAATCAAATGGAGATCAATGATCTCTACCTACCCCTGTATAGATAAACATATGTTTTCTAGCTGTCAAATTGCGGCGCAAAGATTAAACAATAGAATACAATTGTATTTCACGCATTATTTTATTCTACCTCATTCTAGAAACTTTCCTTTGTTTGCAATAATATTAATTTATTAGAAAATGAAGGTACTTACGTAATTTGTTAAAATTCAACCGCTTGTCATAGCATCTTGACTCTTTCTAGTCTATCGTGTATTGCATTGACGCGCGTCAATACATTAGTTTTCGAGTTTGTCCATAAGTGTTGTTAGCGTATATTCGTTTTAGTTTTTAATTTATTTTATGTTATTTAATTTAATGTTTTATGACACTGTGAATATTGTGTAGTCGTGTGCGAGATTTTAATTGATTTTATATTTGAAACGTGTCAGCCATTTTGGATATTTCCGTTATGACGAGCAAAGAGGCTGAGGTTGTGAAGCCGACCAAAAAGGCCAGACGTCGCAAGCGTCGTGCAGGCAGCCGGTCGCGGCGTCAGGCCAGGAAATCTGATCTTTCATCTACCTTCTCCAATTTAAAGTCCACGCCAGTGAAATGCGCCGTTCATGTTTTCCTCCTGAAGTACCAAAGTGCCTTAAGGAGGGTACCAGCTCATTTACCTCCCAAGGTTCATGCTGGACCTCCGTCTAAAAGGATTAAGAGGGTTTCGTGGAGTAAGTCTCGAAGTAATTGTTATAAAAAAACACTTTTGATATTTTGTTTAGAATTGAGGGTAGTTTGAAAATATTGTAATTCATTTCATATTGATATGGATCAATTAATAATGGTGTAATATGTCCGTAAAATAATGTGATCAGTTTATTAGTGAATGTTATTAAGTATTACGTTACTAGTACGGGACGTAAATAATAATAAAATATTACTAAGTTGTAATCATTTCTAGATACAAACGTGGTAATTCCATTCACTGAAGATAAATAAAATATGTGTGAATATGCTTATATGTGTATATAATAATGTATTTCGAAATTTTATACTAATTTATTATCATGATAGAGGATATTTATAAGACAAATAATTACAAAAACTACGAATTTTTCCGTTTGTGTTTGGTATAATTCTTTCGTGTCTTGTTTAATACATAGGTGAATATTCTTTCAAATACGAAAAATACATCAGCTTGTATTCTCTTATCTATAAATCTAATATTTATATAAGTATACATACAGTGCAATTTGATTTTATTTAAAACAGTGAATAGTTGCTACCCCATCACCCTATTGATTCTGTTCACAACATGCTATAATGAACATCAGCTAGTATACGCTACTACCCTATAAATCCTTATCCCATGGTAGTCTGAGTCTGCCACGAATATTGTATATCAGTGCTATCTCGACTCCGACAAAGGTAGCTCACAATATACATACACATTCACGTCCTTTAATTCCTTTCTGAGCGGACAGAACCTCGGAGATAAGATATCTCCTATATAGGCCACTTTTAGCATGAACAATGGGGTTGTGGTGTCATATGGAACATTGGTGACTTATTGCTAGCCCATCACCCAATAGATCCCATTTACCCCAGTCCGTAGTCGCCTCCTACGACATCCCGGGAAGAACTTCAACTAGTTAGCATTCCTTTTACGTCCAAGACTATACAAAGTCTAGCACAGGATAGACAGAACGATACAGAGTGGCTCATGATAGTTAGTATGTTTTAATGTTACTCCAATAATGTCGAAAGGTTCTCCTGTTAGGACATTATTGTACATTTATGGATATAAATAAATGTAATTCGCTTTTCCAGATGAAGAGAGCACGTCCAGCTGTTCGGGAGGCGCTGGTGACCCGGCTGTGCTGGCGTTGGGCCCGGCTCGGCGCCCGCTGAGCTACAACCGGGAGCAGCTGATGAAGCTAAGGGACTCGCCCTTCGCCAAGAGCGGCACCGACACGCTGCTCAAGAACTGCGAGGCGCTGTCTTTGTAAGTTGACTTATTTATTTATTTACATAATTACAATAGAAGCTTACAGTTACCCAAAGCGCTACTATTGTTATAACTAATTAGACACTAGACTGTATTAAACGTTATTACATAGGTATAACCTAAATTCGCCAGCTACTTTAATAATAGTGTCAGCAAAAATATCAACATGTTGGGCCTCTCGTAGAAATCCTTACTTCCTTGACTTGACTTATTTCCTGTTATCGCTTAGCAGGCTCGAAGAATGTTTCCCCACCGTGGGCGATCTTGCGCAATCTCTTTCAGATCTCCCCACTGCAGTCCCATGGACTTAGCTTCCTTCTGAACTGAGCGACGCCACGTGGACTTAGGACGCCCTGTCCTTCTCTTTCCTGTGGGATGTCAATCCAATGGTTGTTTTGGAGGATGTGAATTGTCTCTCCGCAGTGTATGTCCAATCCATTTCCACTTCCTTGTCCGGATTTCTTCCTCTACAGTATACGCACATATATATATATTCACTACGTCCCTTAGGCAATAGGCAGATCTAGATACTAGAGGGTCCAGGAACCTATGAGACAGTAGGTCAGCAAACTCAAATCAGGTGTTAAGAAATCTAGCGATAACAATAGACAAAGTTACTAAATACTAATCTTAATATTGGTATTCATGATGGATTGTTGGGGTCTTGACTCTGTATCAGGGTACAGTGTTTAAACTCCAGAGCATGTACCAACAGAAATGAGTTCTGTGATTTTGTGTATATATTTTCGTAATAAAAATATATATCATCGAATACTACGTTGAGGGTAAACATGGCTCATCTGTTCATTAACATCTGTTCCCCGAACGGATGTAATCAATGCTTGTAAATGGCTACACGGCATACTTAAGGAGTGGATTCGATGTGGCCATAGAAATACAATATCCGCAATTGTGCAGATGATCACGCGAACCTCTGAATACCCCGTAAAGATTAGTGGTCCCCAATGTACTATTTAATGAAAACCTTTATAGGGTGAAAAGACTTATTCTGACTCTACCATTGGTGTTTCCAGGGTGCTGAAGAAGCCACCGGATTCGGCGAATGACGAGGACCGCGGGGCCAGGGGAGACGCACCCAATGATAACCACAAGGTGAGTAGTAATACATACGTACATATCATCCCTGTTTCACTTTAGTGGGGTAGACAAAGCATCGATCCCCATTTAACGAAGGACATGCCAGAAAAAACTATTAGAAGAAGCATTTTATTTACGTCCCAGCTATCACGGGATATACTATATTTACTAGGTATCTGTACCTCAGAGATCACTACCTACTATGCTTACTGATATCTGTACAAAAAGTACATACTGTATATATGACATATAGGTATTATATATCTATTTTAACCCACTTTCAGAGCATCTACAACTCCCGCGAGCGGCGTAACGCGGATCCGCGCGAGCGAGTGCGTAAGGAGAGCGAACCCACGGCGGGAGGCATCGTGCTCTCGCCGCAGCGCAGGTCCTTCACCTCGGGCTGCGGAGCCCCCGCCGGCAAGCGACCGGAGTCCCCGAGCCAGGCAGCTAGCGTCCCTGAGGTTAAGCCCAGTGAGTGGAACTTGTGAAAAATTATATATACATCATACATACATACACACTGTAGAGGGGTAGTCAGAGATCACGCATCCCTAACTATCCCGATCCTGACTCACCACTTTCGCGTCATTGACAATGGTACTCCTCATAGACACTCGGCAATTATATATCTTTATGTAGAATAGTGTAAGTAGCGTAAATAACGAAAGAGCATGTATGAGAAGGTTAGTTGATGTAAGTGAAGTAAGAAAAATATTCGTTTGTACACAGCAAATAGTGGGTAGTATATTGTAATTATATATCTTTATATAGAATAGTGTAAGTAGCGTAAATAACGAAAGAGCATGTATGAGAAGGTTAGTTTATTTAAGTTAAGCAAGAAAAAAATCGTTTGTACACAGCAAATAGATAGTAGCATATTGTTTTGAGGATATAATTAAACCAGAAAGAGACTAAGCATTTTTTCTTTCTGAACTCACTTTTCAAATAAATAAATCTTCTGTAACACTATGATCTATGTACCATACCATATATTCCGAACTACACATGCTACAAAACATTTTTGATGTAAAATAACTAAATGCACATCAAATATATTGAAATCTACACCTAAATATAGCTTAACGTAGTGTAAAGGATAGGTTTTGGGTTAGAACTGTATTATTTGATGTTGAAATATTAAATAATTACCTATTAATTGTATTAAACTAACTAATCTTTACAATTCTAGCTCGTCGTATAGGCTCGGGCCGCATCGTAGTGCGCGACGTGACGACGGCGCCGTGGGAGCGAGAGGAGAGGGAGCGGGACAGGGAGAGGGAGGAGGAGCGGCGGCCAGAGCGAGAGGTCTATAGGCCCCCGCCCGCGCTCAGGGCCAGCAATGAACGGTACGGCAATATTAAATACTATGATTATATCGTATTCAAGATAGACGCTATATTGAAAAAAGGTGACGTTAGGAGTACCTATAACCGCCGAGAGTGTATGAGATGTATGAATGTCAATGAGGCGAAAGTGGTCTGTCAGGATCGGGACAAATGGGGATCCGTGATCTCTGCCTACCCCTCTACGGGGAATCAGGCGTGATGTGTATGTATGTATGATTATATCGTCGTTGCGCCTGGAAAAACCGATGAATATTATTTTAAGAAAATTGATTTTTTTTCACTGTGAAAGCTTCCTAGCTACGCCCGTCATGCCTGTGAAACACCTTTTTGTGATATCTCAAAAGAATACGAACATAGGTTTTTCCGCTATGTATGTACGTTCAAACAAAAATCCGCGTCCTAAAATACATAACAAACAGTTTTTGTCTTGTATCAAAAGTTGCGATTTTGTGTTTATTGGTTCTTTCAGGCGCAACGACGATATGTAGATTATATTAATAAAAAGACAAACGCGTCCACGACCATTAACTCTTGCGGGGTAGTCAGAGGTTCAGGTTTCCATCTCCACAATTGCGAAGGTAGTAATGCTATGGCCACCTCGAACCCACGTTTTGACCATTAGTACCAGTAACATGGTATAATTTAATTTTAAGGATCTACATAACGATATTAATTAATTATTAAAAGGTGACGTTAGGAGTACCTATAATCGCCGAGGGTGTATGAGAGGATGTATGAATGTCAATGAAGCGAAAGTGGTCTGTCAGGATCGGGATAAATGAGGATCCGTGATCTCTGCCTAGCCCTCTACAGGGAATCAGGCGTGATGTGTATGTATGTATGTAATTAATTATTACTGTAATTACATTCGCAGTAACTTCGAGCGTCGTTCGTTCGGGCGCGACAACTTCTCTTCGTCGGACTTCAGGCGAGAGAGGGACGACCGATTCCATAACGACAAGTACAAGGACAGGTGAGTTAATAGAATACCTACTTGACGAAATGCGTAGTAACAATCATAAACAAATATTAACCCTAGTTATTCTTAGTATTTCTTTATTCTTAGTTATTCTAGTTTAGTTCTTAGTTTAGTTATTCTTAGTTATTCTAGTTATTCCTAGTTATTCTAGCTTACGTGATAATATCTATTCTAATCTAGGGGAAATCGGAAGTTCGAGTGTCTATCTCAATGGAATACCTACTTGTATATTCTTAGTAACTTACATACATAAACATTTACAAATATTAGCCCTAGTTATTCTTAGTATTTCTTTATTCTTAATTATTCTAGTTTAGTTATTCTAGTTATTCCTAGTTATTCTAGCTTACGTGATAATATCTATTCTAATCTAGGGGTAATCGGAAGTTCAAGTGTCTATCTCAATGGAATACCTACTTGTATATTCTTAGTAACTTACATACATAAACATTTACAAATATTAGCCCTTGTATAATCTAGCTCAGGTGATATTGTCTATTCTAACCCAGGGGTAGTCAGATGTTCAAGTGTCTATCGCCGAAACCGTGAAAATTGTGGCAATTTAATATGAAAAAGATACGTAATTTATATAAGCTAGTATTGAGTAAATATTATACACTTAATTATGAAATCGAAGTACCATATTGAACTACTTTTACGCCGGAAGAGGTAGCCAATGCTGATATAAGAATAATACACCCTATTTACGCACGTAACACATATAAAGTTTCTTTGTGTTTATAAAAAATATGTTTTGTCTAACTCTTGATTTCTGTCGCTCCAGGGATGACAATCGTCGTGGCAACAACCGCTACAACCAGCGGCGGTATGACAAGGAAGATGAGCCCGAATGGTAAGTCAAATAGCCAGATTAGATAGAAGGAAATCCTCCATTGTATTAAATTTATGCTGTTATAATCTGTAAAGCTCAACCGATGCATCGAGCAAAGTGATTCTCGATTGGAGGCCGCGTCTCGGCAAACGTAGTGTAGGACGTCCCCCTGCTAGATAGATTGACCTGAAAAAATGAGCTGGTAATGGCTGAATGAGGGCCACGAGTGATCTTGTTTTGTGGCGTACCCTTGGGGAGGCCTATGTCCAGTAAAGGACTACAAAAGGCTGATTAAATGATCTGTAAAGGTTCTTTTGTATATAATTAATAATATTGTGCATTTTGTTAAACATTAATGGAATGTGCAAGATGTTTTTAGCATATGATTAGCATATAATTTGACAGAAGATAGACCATATCGCCATGTATAGACACTGAAATTTACCTATTCTGAGTAAAAAACTTAGATTAAGTGGGTTTGCAAATTATCACTAATATGAATATTCATCATGAGTATAAATCGCCAATCTATCAAAACTATTATCACTAATATACTCATAATACCATAAAGATCCCACCAATTAAAATGGTGCTGCGCAAAGGTGATGTGTTTCTGAATTTAATTCCTGTCCAAAAGGGAAAACTAATAGTGTAGATATGTATAGAATTATAATGTACGATTAATAACTAACGTGACTTATCGCGCAAGTTTTTATATAATAACGTCGCAGCAGCCATGGTCACGGGCAGACTGACACTGACTGACAGACTGACTTACTTATTATATAAAAACTTACGCGATAAGTCCCGTTAGTTATTAATCATGAGTATAAATCGCGAATCTCTTAAAACTATAATTATAATGTACGAATGTGTTTGTAGGTTCAGCGGCGGTCCGACCTCCCAGTTGGACACGATCGAGCTGCGAGGCTTCGACGAACCCATCCGGAGGAACGGCACCAAGGGCCACGACCAAAAGGAGACTGAGGTACCTAATGTACTCTTATTACAAAATGAACTAATCATTTCACGACAAAATAAATCTTTACGGCATATTCAGAGGTTTGAGTATCTATTTTGGCAATCACGGTCGTAATTCTGAAGTATGTCACATTTAAGTACTAATTATCTGGTCAACACGTGACTTAGAGGTATCCGTAGAATTGATACCTCCGCAATTGCGTATATGTTTACGCCTACCTGCAACTACCCCGGAAGGCTTAATGGTCGTGATAATATACGTCTTTATTTTGTTTTTAAACATGGTTCATGGTTAAGTTGTACATTTCGTAGGATTTTTATTTATGAATCTGTATTAATTTTTCTCAGTATACGTAAATACTACAATGCATATATTGTATACAACCTCTATCTCATCATACATACACTAATCATATGATATATTCCATGTTAGCAGAAGAACACGAAGGAGAGCCGTAAGACGCCGCCTCCCCGTCGGAACACGCCCCCCACCTCCAGCCAAGACGACAGCGCCAACGACTCCAACAATGTAAGTACCTGTTAAACATTGTTATTATTATTCTGTACGTATATTCACTATGTAAAGTTCTAAGCGTGTCCAAATTGAAACGAGGATGACGAGGATGGAACAGTTCACGAATGGACGGGGTTATTCCTTTAAAACACTTTAGGTACAACACAGATTAGTATAGTCAAATATAGGTCACGAGTATAGACTAATTATTGAAACGCCCGACCTAATTATGGATACGTTTGAATGAGAAAGAACGCGGGGGACGACTGGTGCGCTCCTGCCGAATTACGTGGCAGTTCGCCGTGTCGTAACTAAGTAGGTACATTATGTCCCTACAATTCTCTAAACATTGGTCAGTTGTAGCAAAAGAAATAAACACTTTCAAAATGTTCAAATTGTGGTTGATCTACGAAAAAAAATACAAAAGTCACTGCCTGTACTCGATGTCACGACGGAACGCCATTATGTTTTACCACTATCTGCCTGTTTAATTTTGGTCTGCATTATAGTAGAAAGATGGAAGTCACTGATGCACATGTGTGCAGTAGACATGTAATTTTTGACTTTACTATAATTCCATAATCAATTTAATAATATGTATTGCATGTTTATTGTCAATTAGGTGAAAAGCATTCAACAAAATTATGTTAATTTGCATGCCTGATACGGTCGAACACACTGTACCTTATACCATTTTGTATCAACAGTGAATAACGTGTGTTTGCAAATAAAATTTGATTTGATTTGAGTGTCATTATTTATTTCAAATTAGTTTTGTAGTTTAATGCCAACGTAAAAATAATACATTAATCTCTCGAGATATGCACTAGCAAACAATGAAAAACCAGACAGTAATACTAAAGGTGACCAAAGCTACAAGTATCCGAGGTTCTGTTCACTCCGAAAGGATAAACTTGAATAACGTATGTATGTATTTCAGGACAAAGATTCCGGCGTAGACCTGAAGACTGATCCGCAGAACAGCGAGCACTCGGACTTCAATTTGGACGAGTTTCTCAAGTTCGAGTCCATACCGGATAACCTCACGGTGAGATTGTTAATGGGGATGGATAGAGTTCTTAAGCTGTTGTATGATGGTTTAAGCTTGGTATATTGACAGTCATGCCATACCATAAGGTGTTAGACTAAATCATCTGAGAATAATGTTTATACAAACGCACATACACACACGCTCTTTTTACTAATAAATGTTAGCAGGAATGACGAATCCTATTTTTTCCGTTCCTGGGAAACTGTTTCGCTTCGTTGACATTTTTGTACATGTTATACATCCGACAGTTACTGGTACTTCAATCTTCGCCCTTTTCAATATGTTGCTTGTTTAATAATTACACCGCCTTTACCTATGTAAATACCAAGTTATATCAATCAATCAGCCAATAACAGTGCACTGCCGAAGATAAGCTAATAAAAATGTGTATTTATTTATTTTTAGAATGGCACTGTGGAAGCAGATGGCAGTCGATTCAGCCAGTGGTTCCAGCGAGAGAGTCCCACGGGAGAGAACAAACACTACGAGAGGATGCTGCATAATATGATTGAAGGTATGTTGTCTAGACATATATATACTGCTCAAAGTAGCACAGGAATATCACCAGTAAGGTTATAAGTTGTTACTCTGTAAGTAATAATGTGTTGTTATAGAAAATGTTATATTATATATGTATATTACGATAGTAATACTGTCTTATATTATGTCTTATATTTATAGCATATATATGAAATATTTATTAAGTCTGTCTATTTGGAAAGTATTAATTAATTGTATAGAATTTATTAATTAATTAATTAGAATCCCAAGACCGATCGAGATGGCGGAGTACTGTGGATGCCCTCTGCCCCATCTAGGGGACATAGGAACTTAATAATAATAATAATTAATTGTATTTTTTTTAACTGAAATGGGTTCACTCTTGACCCTGTTTATATATTTGTATATGCTCCTAATACATATAATATCACCTTCCAGCTCTGGACATGTCGGGCAGGGAGCGCCAGGCAGCTCCGCCGGCGGATCCGCAACACCACTTCACGCCCATATCGCCCGCGCCTCCGCAGTCGCTTTTAGCACTCTTGCGACGCGCCGAGAGAGAGGAGTCTGCCAATGGTAAGAGTGAATGATGATGTGAATGAATGAATGAGAATGATAATGGTAATACTGTTAATAAAAAGAGAGTAACAGATAATTAAATCTGACTTTTTAGCAAAAACCTCATTACCAGTTATTTGAGTGCTGGCTATCTGGTGAAGATTCTTCTCAATCGTTACGCTCTTATCAGAGCGGTCGTGGTCTTCATGACGTGGCATCTTGAGCAGCCGACATGGTTCGCCGCACAACCTCCCGCCACCTCTGCCTGTTGGCCGTCATGCGGGTGCATTCGTGTACCGGGGCACAAACGGCAGCCTTGATCTGGTCTGTCCACCGCATCGACGACCTACCACGAGGTCTTGTTCCCTCCACCTTTCCTTGCACAACGAGGCGTTCAATGGAGCAATTCCCGCGTCGACTGATGTGGCCAAAGAAGCTTAAAATGCGCCCACGGACCAATGCAGATAAACGCTGCTGGATGCCTAGCTCTTCAAGGATTGAAGCGTTAGTGCGGAATTCAGTCCATGACACTCCGAGCATTCTCCTCCAGCACCACATCTCCAAAGCATCTATCCTTTTGGACTCTAGTTGCCGCAAGGTCCAAGTTTCAGAAGCGTACAGGAAAATGGGAAACACCAGGGTTCTTACTAGTCTGGTTTTCGTAGCCTTAGTTATGCGAAATTAGTTATGCTTAGTTTTATGGTGAAGATTGTAGACTGTAAAAGACTGACTATCTGGTGTATGCTGAGGATTAGTTAACAGTCGTGAGGCATGTGTTGTTTTTTATATTTTGTCATTACCGATTCAAAACCAAAACGGTTAATTATTATATGTGTATAATGTAACATTATGAATATTATGTCTAATTCCGTTAATACATACATGCCAGATTCCGTTAATATGTACATGCAAGAGCCGGGACTCGAACTTATAACTATTTCTCATAAAAAGAGGTCTTACCAACTGGTCTACGGCGGCTTTTCCTTATAAATCCCAACAATACCAAATTATTGCAGACATGGTCCACGGGAGCCGCGTGCTGCAGACGCCGGTGGGCGAGGGCGCCGTGGGCAAGATGCAGAGCCTCGAGGAGCTGGAGTCGCGTCTGCGGCCGCAGCACCCGGCGCCCCAGCCGCACAACGACCACGACATGACCGCCTTCAACCGACTGGTAAGTTCCACTTTATTCTTTGGTGTACCCGGACAAACCGCTGCTTTGCAACTAAACTGAAGAAACTCAAAAAACACTATTTTGCAAAAAACGTTGTTTTATAATATAGTTGATATATTTTTGACATTAAATTGCATATAATTTAAAAAAATGATTAAATATCAATAATTTTTTTATCTTTTTATTAACTTCAATATGTTTTATGTACTTATTATTTAATCTTTTTGAGATAAAATGTTTTTCGAGTATCTTCAGTTTAGTTTTAAAGCAGCGAAACATGCACAAGGAGATGCAAGGCGAGAACTTGAGCGCTCAGACAAGCCAGAACAGAGCTCTATGGCGCAAGTGTACGAGACCCGACCCCAGATAAACTGGGAAGAGGGTTGGACAAAGAAGAAGATTCTTTGGTGTGCATAGTGTGAAAGTATTGAGTTGATAGAAGGGTGTTGTAGGACGATACCGAAAGGAAGTGAGATTAAAAGTATGTAATTAGAAACCGCTAAGTAAGTATGAAGAGTTCTTTCCATTGCAGCAAAAGTCGATTGCCAGAATTGGTGAAAATCCATGACGTGACATGGGTGTGTCATGGTTGTATACTATTTTAAAAACCTGAGCAATAATATTAAAACAGTTATATTACCAATATGAAAGAAAGAAAGAAAGAAAACACTTTATTCACTGCACCACAACTACACAAATTACATCAAACACACAAACAATAAACATCAAAAAATGAAAACCATTGATGCAGTGAAAAGGTGCTGCCTCAGTATACGATGCAGCTAGGCTGCATCACTGGTCCTCCGGCAGCACCCGATATCGATATTATATTCCTTTTATAGAACGTGTATACAAAGCTGATGGTTAATAACTTTTCCAGATGGCTCAAGTATCGGGTGGTCACGCAGTCCCAGCTGCTGAGCAGGCCAGGCCCAACAACCAGCCGCCGCCGCAGCCGCCCATGAGTCTTATGCAGGTAACTTTATGTTTAAATGACTACTTATTTCATACTTGTTTACAATAGTTATTAATTATTTAGGTCCACATTCCTTATTCATTAACAGACGTACGCGTCACTTTCGCGTTGCTAGAATGGGGTAAAAATGAATGATGAAATTAAAGTAATTATTTAATTCGGTTGGCGAAGATTACAAATGTGATAAGTGATTTTTTTGTAGAAAACAAATTTATAGCTTAGTATTTCGTATTCAAATGTAACAGTAACAAATAGCTGATAATAATAGTGATTCACAATTTCGACGAGACTCACAACTCCCGTATGGTCTAGTGGCTAGGATACCTGGCTTTCACCCAGGAGGCTCGGGTTCGATTCCCGGTACGGGAAGTAATCTTTTTATATTTTTCTTATAATTATAATATATGAATCAGAAAAAACACTGATAATCAAAATTTTATATAATCTATTTGCCATAATATTATTCTTTGTATTTTTTTCTAGCTTACATATTATAAAATACACATCACACCGATTACTCCACAGTGTAAAGCAGATATGCTATAACAATAGCGATTTTTTCACCTTTTTATCACATTCCAGATGTTGAACAAAAGCATGGAGCACCAGAAGAGCGCTCAGCCGCCGCCGCCGCCTCCCAACCAGCAGCCCCATATCCCGCAGGAGCTCCTGTACAAGTTGCTACAAGTACAGGTAGGTAACTCAGTGAACGCATGATACATATATCTTTGGCTCGTAATCTTTCTTTACCTCGTTGTAGGGAGACGGGTGTGAATTGTATTGTTATCACTACATAGTATAAAACAAAGTAGCTTTCTCTGTCCCTATGTCTCTTTGTATGCTTAAATCTTTGAAACTACGCAACGGATTTTGATGCAGTTTTTTTTAATAGATAGAGTGATTCAAGAGGAAGGTTTATATGTATAATAACATCCATTAAATAGTGGAGTAGGCTATATATTTTATACCCGTGCAAAGCCGGAGCGGGTAGCTAGTGTTACTATAAAAATATTATGGGTTTATATCTATATAGGCTTCCGTATGTTATAAAATAAAAAATGTATGCGTAGAGTTTGTATTATGTGACACAATTTTAATATAGATGATTATTACGTTTTCGTACAAAGTACCTGTTGGAAATAGACAACTAAGACTGATTTTGGTCATTATTATGAAAGTCAAGAAATATTTATATTTAGACTACATTTTACCTCTAAATTATGTCAATTATCACGTTGGGTGCTGTCTATCTAGTGATACGCGGGCTTCGAATGACCCATATCTAACATGCCTTCGAAATTTCGGAGATGGGCATTCAAGCCTCAGACTACCCCGCCATAATAAAAAAGAGAGTGTATACACAAGTCGTGAAGCGTATGTATGTATGTTATGTCAATTAGTAGTTAAGATATTTGTTTATATTGTTATAATAATAATTTCCAGCGCCAACAACAAGTTCAAGGCGAAATGATCCCCCCCATTCCACCCAGTGCTAATCCCAGCTCGGAAAGGGACCTGCTGCAGCGGCCAGAAGCACAGGCTATCATTAACGGTGAGTGACAGTGATGGGCTATTATAAATTCCCACATTGACTTATGGTAGTGAAAGTTGGGTATGACAAAAGAAGCATGAAAGTAGAATCAATGCCGTCGAAATGCGAGCTGAGAAGCATGTTAGGAGTGTATGAGAAGATGTATGAATGTCAATGAAGCGGAAGTGGTCTGTCAGGATCGGGACAAATGGGGATCCGTGATCTCTGCCTACCTCTCTACAGGGATTCAGGCGTGATGTGTATGTATGTATGTAAATTCTGACTCTGAAGTTATAAATGTGTTCCCCATGGTTCTGTCCTGAGGAATGTGAGAAGTTGTAAGATGATGCCATTGAAATGAAGTAGATATTTAAGAACATACAAATGCTATTGTAGACGTGTTATATTAGGTTTAGTTTCTCACCAAAGTTGTGTTCGCCCAGAGGGATTGAGGGACGTTAAGGCTTTGAGTATTGTACGCTCTGCTATCTATATTGTTAAAAATAAGTTAGATGACCCTATAAATCATTTAGCCACTATTACGGAGATAGACTCAAGAACCTTTGAACATTACATAAAATTGAGAGATATTAGCGTACTGACATGTAAATTTTGTTTTTTTGTATGATTCTTTATGCAAATTTAATTATATTTACAGGTTTACAAGCAGGCGATATAACTCTGCAACACTTAGTGCAGCAATTGAACAACCCAGGGCTGCAGACTCGGCACCGCGAGGTTTTACTGACCATACTGCGTAGACACCAACAGAGCAGACAGGTAAAGAGCAGAAGAATTGTTTATATATAAAATAAGTATACAAGACATATAACAGTCAGATAGACGCTAAAAAAGGTAATGTTAGAGTATCTATAACCGCCGAGAGTGTATGAGAAGATGTATGAATGTCAATGAAGCGAAAGTAGTCTGTCAGGATTAGGACGATTGGGATCCGTGATCTCTGCCTACCCCCTACAGGGAATCAGGCGTGATGTGTATGTCTAAGTATATCAACGGGTCTATGAAATATCTGAAGTGATGATACATTGATATGTTTAAATGTTATAGTTTAATATCCGATTTGTTGGTGCTAACTATCTAGTGAACGATTTGAGATGACCGTATACGAATGGATGCGTATATTACATACATACATTCACGTCTTTTAATCCCTTGCAGGTTGCACAACACCTTGAAGATATAATATCTCCAGGCCACTTTAGCATAAATTTTAGTGTTGTGATATCGTATAATAGTATAGAACTTACATACACATCACGCTCGATTCCATATAGAGAGTCAGGCATGGATCACGGATCCCCATTTCAATATGTCAATCCAACTGTCATATGTCTCATTGTATAGAAACTGTGTTAAATACTACCCATATATTAATATGCTGAATAAGGGGTTTTCCTTTGCTTATAATAAACTTATTTCCCCAGATGGGATCTCCGCTGCCCAACCCTGGCGTGGGCGCCCCACCTGCGCCGCACTTGGTGGTGCCACCTCACCACCAGCCGCTGCGGCTCTCGCCCGTGCCGCATCCAGGTTAGTAGTTGTATGGTATTGATTAATACCAGACACAATTATGGTGACTGTGGTTGGCCTGGCAAAATTTTTCACATTCTAAATTTTGCAGTTGTTGAATCGCAGAGTATTTTTTAATATTTTATTCAGGTATTTTTTTCGATGCTGTCGACATTGCTAATTAAAACGAGGTATCTAGTACGTAAGTACTAACCTATACTAATAACACTATTACAAGGAATGTTAACGTTGTCGATGAGAATCGTTCATGCTTAAATTCTTGATTTCGTATTTATGTTGATAACCATTGGCTGCTATTTATGCAATTACCATATGTTTTCGTATGATAACTGCATGAACAACAAGAATATTAGATATTTAATGATTTCAGTCTATAAGTACTAATACATATATATTCACGCCTCTACTTCTTACTCGTAAAGGGATACTCAGAGACTTAATTCAAAATATTGTTTCTGTGTACAATATTTATATTATTATTATAATTTGTACTAACAATAAACTAAATGTTTCCTTTATCTCTCGGACGCAGCTTACTGTGTTTCACCCATAATGCCAACAAGTCCAAATACATTGAACGTACACCCGCCAGGTAATTTATTGTGTTGATATGTTTATAGAAATTTTCTTGATAGGGAAATATTTAGTAATGATACTATGATCTAGTATGGAATAGAAAACCGTTTATTCACAATAACAACAATACAACACACATTACAAAAATTGGTGCAAACGCATACGAATAACAGCAATCGTTGAGCTCGCTGTGTATTGTATTGAATCAGCAAATGTCGTGACGCTAATCCTCGGTCTGAGCCAGCCGGAGTATGTTATAGTTTTAAGAGATTCGCGATTTATACTCATGATTAATAACTAACGGGACTTAACGCGTATGTTTTTATATAATAAAGTTACCTTCATTAACCCGACGTTTCGGCTACGTTGCAGCAGCCATGGTCACGGGCTGCCCATGCGATAAGTCCCGTTAGATATTAATCGGAGTTTATTAATAGGCTTATGATAGCTGCTCTCATTTTTAACAGGTAATTGCGCACATTATTCAGTCTAAATACACTATTACTTTTTTAATATCAGGCATGCAATTCTGAATATAATGGCACATACATTCTATTCATATTACATTCTATAGCGGTTAAAACAGTATCCCTTTATTATAACTTTCCAAGAATAATTATAACTAATTTAATAAACCGTCCTTCATACAATTTGCAGGCGTACCACCTCCCCGTCTACCGTCGCCGCGTGAGCTGTACGCCCACACGCAGTCCATAATGCAGGGGGCGCTGATCAAGAAGCTGCTGGAGGAGCAGCGGGAGAACTACAGGCGCCGCCAGGAGATGCAGCAGCCGAAGCAGCCCACGCCCATATCATTTACTCCCACCTCTGTGAGTTGATAGCTGGATATAATAATCACTACATAGTATAAAACAAAGTCGCTTTCTCTGTCCCTAAGTCCCTTTGTATGCTTAAATCTTTGAAAATACGCAACAGATTTTGATGCGGTTTTTTTTCAATAGATAGAGTGATTCAAGAGGAAGGTTTATATGTATAACATCCATTAAATAGTGGAGTAGGCTCTATATTTTATTACCGTGCGAAGCCGGAGCGGGTCGCTAGTAATGTTTAAGACAGTATTACATCAATTAATCTAGACCCTTGGTAAGTTCATATAAGACGTGTTAAGGGTACTAGTCATCGTATATTTAAGAAATATATACTTATTATATATAGTTCTTAACTCTGCCTCCACCGGGATCGAAGCCGGGGCCTCACGATTAGCGTTCAGATGGTTAACCAATCGCGTCATGGAGGTCCTAATAAGATAATACTCATTTAGTCATAGAAGGAGAAGGAAATACTAATTTACTCCCAGAAGATAATATTGATCTATATGATGTATGGTTAATTAGAATAATATATTTAAAATTTGATTCCTAGAATGGAAAACGTTTATTTGGATGTAAAGACAATTTGCAACAAAACACAGAACCAAATACAGATGCAAATAATCTCAGAAACACGCCATGTATGGTGCCAAAAACGAATCGTACAACGAGCGCCCAAAAATGATACTTTGTTTACAGGATCTTTAGTCCCACATGAGCTATACCCGATTTTATATATTTTTTTTAATTATTGTTATAAATTTAGCTGTATTTTCAATACATTAATTTTATTATGAGAAGGTTTCGAATGTGAAAAGTATAGTTTTGTTGTTTGTAAATAATATAAATGTCTCAGTATACGTCATATTGTATATAGAATAGTGTTTCAATAAGTATGTTAAATTGCAGGTCCTCCGCAAGATGACGGCCGAGAAAGAGTCGGACGCGCCCAGCCCCAAGCAGCAGATGTGGTCGCAGCCCGCCAAGGTGCCCCAGGGCAGGCCCATCGTTAAGGTACCAACAAAATTAATTAGAATATAGTTTAGTTAGTTTGGGAAGGCAGGATTATCTAGACTTAAAATATGGAGATAATTTTTAGAGTTATGGAAAAGTAGAGGAAGAAATAATTTATTCAGGACAGATAACAAAAATGGATGAGTGTGAAAATTGTGTTGTGTTGTGTCGAAAATTAATACAAGCTTGAATTTGCAAAAAAATGTAATCACCGTCTTATTAATATGGCTGTTAAAATGCCAATTGCAATGCAAAATATTCGGGATGAAAGTAAAGTATTAAAAATTTAATAGTTTTATTATTGGCCTTTGAATTTGTTTTCATTCATTCGCGTGAACATATGGATGTATTCTGTATGTTTGAATGTGTGGGCCTACAATATGATTACAACTACAGGTGGTCAACACTTAGAGATGTAGTGTTGTACTGTATGTTTTGTAATACAATTTTATTTGTTATTTATAAATCAATGTATATGTTTTTATTTATAAATCTAAATGTACAGCTTCTTATACACACGAAATGTTAAGTTAGTAAAATGTATTTTGTGGTGGAATTTGAGGACGTAATAAAAAAGGGTGTTTTCGATTCATCACCGTTATTATGGTGAAAATGTTTGGACATTTCAAGGTACCATTCATCTTATGACTAGTATCAACAATGACGAATTGGTAACATTTTAATTCGGTATTATTTGTTACGAATATTTTCCAATAATGATAGAATTGTGTTCATATTCTTTATTTACAACATACTTCACTGTCTAAAAGGACCTATATTACTCTGTGGGTCTGTATAAAACCGTAATAAAACGTATGTGCTTGTAAATCAAATGAAATAAGTTTCTTTTTCGTTAAAACAGGGCAACCAAAGCGGCGGCCCACCTTCGGGCATGAACTATAATCCGTCTCCGGCCGAGTTCCAACATTTCCATCCCCAGGTACTTTATTACATACGCTTCACGACTTGTGTATACACACACACTCCCTTTTTTATTATGGCGGGGTAGTCAGAGGCTTAATGCCCATCTCCGAAATTTCGAAGGCATGTTAGGTATAACCTAACCATAATTATAATTCATAGGATTACAGGTTTCCCTAACACGTTACCATATGCCTATATAATAACAATATTCTGTATACTTGTTTCGTAACTATATATTAATAACAATCTTTTACTATCAGTTACCAGACCTTTATTCCCTTTCGGGGAGCACAGTATAATTTTCCTAGACGATTGGGAGACACGATAATATCTCCTCGATCACTTTTTAGCACGAATATTGTGGTTATGATGGAACATTCGTGGTAAGTAGCTAGCCCATCGCCTAATAGATGATATTTTTAGGCATTTCGGGTAAAATTACATCTAGTTAGTGTCCCAGCTAAAACGGGGCTGAATGATTTAGATTAATGTGTTGTATCTCTAATATTGATAAATTAAAATTTGTGTTTCAGCAAATGACGAATGCTAGTCGTCCGTTTCCACCTCAAGGCAGACCGATTGTACCTGTGAGTATAATTATTTATACACATTTATATAATAGGGTTATTCATACTTGCAGAGTAGTCAAAAGTTCAATTATCAAGTTACCTACAGAAGTTTTAGTAAACACTAAATGAATACTATAATGCTGAAGTGTTTGCTAATACGTGGTAATATACAATGTAATATAAAATATAATGGTCAACACATGGGTTCGAGGTGGCCATAGAATTACTACCTTCGCAATTGCGGAGACGGACACATGAACCTCTGACTACCCCGCAAGGGTTAATGATCGTGAACGCGTTTGTCTTTGTGTTTGCTAATACCTTAGATTCCTATTTTTATAACAATGTTTCCTCACAATACATTTCCTCGCCATTAGTGAAAATGGTTTAAAATATTTCTCTGTTACGTTTCAGCAAAACAACATGAACAACAATTTGACGAGGGGCGTGCCCAGCGGCACCACGCTGCACCAATTGCTAGTCCAATCGCACCAGCGAACTGTTAATGGTAAGATAGGATATATATATACATACTCACAACTTCTTTTGGTACGTCACCGAAAGGTTCCCTGTTAGGGTGACGTACATTGAAAAAAATAAATCTTTTAGTATATAGTATATACATACACTTTCACGGCGATTGTCCCTTGTGGGATTTGCGACTTAGTTATATTTACGCAGAACAGAGAATCAGTACTTATCGTGGCAAGTTGTGTTTCATGTCACCCACAATGTGCCTGACTAAGCCTATTTCAAAGTGTAAGCAGAAAAGTATAAGTTTTCGAACGCTATCCCTGACCGCAAAATTGGTATATGTATTTCACAATTACATTAAGAACCTCATGATGTGACTTATATTTGTTATCACTACCCTTTTTTAAACCGAAACCGGTGACGACATCACTAACAAAATCTTGTATTCGCCAGAGATCACGGGCGACCAGATGGGCGTCGGCGGCGGCGACAACCAGCTGTCCCGCTGGTTCTCCCCGGAGCTGCTGGCGCAGGCGCAGGCGGGCAAGCTGCCCTCCGTGAGGGTGCCCAACGCCCTCTCGCTGGAGGAGCTCGAGAGGGGCCACCAGTCCCCGGCAGTGAGGAACTGAGAGGAACAAAACTCATACGCGACAAGGATGTTTTGAAGTTTGTTTGTAAACGGTCGCCATGGCAACGCGTGACGGACGTTTCAAGTATGTGTTTGTGGTCGCCATGGCAACGAGCGGATTACGGAAGGCATCGTAAACGGAGTGTTTCAAAACCGATTACGTTACTAATAATACTCATGGATATAAGGTTTTGGAATGGTCTGACACGTGTCTGTAATGTAGGTTTCATGGTCTTTTAACTGCTAAGTCGTAATAGGGATGAAGCAGGGTGTACGTGTAAAATTTTGCTATAGGGTCGGAAATTACGTCTTTTTGGATTTTTGGTTTTCGTTACGTTAGATGGCACGTTTTAAAGACCATGGATGACGTCCAAATTGTGTGTGGTGTTGATCGCCTCGACTGAACCGTTGAATTTACATTTTTTATGTTTTATATGGCTTTTGCTGTGTAGGGAACTGTGTAACGGATATCAGGGAGTCCAGATTACATGGTTGCCTTGATTTTGTGAATTCAACAACAAGACGGGCATACTCGAAGTAATTTTAGATTTTAATATTGATCTCATTAATTAACGAGTATGGCGCAGTCTCTAGAATTAATAAGAATGATAATCTGCACCAAAACAAAATCCGTTTAAAAAGTGTAATAAGGACCGTGAAAAATACAAACTTCAAAACTTCCTCATATTACGTTAGTGGCTCTGTTACGTGGAAATCACGAAATGGTTCGTTCGCTGTGTTTGGCTTTTCTATTTATTTATTTTTTTCCTTCTTCAACAGTGAATGGGACTTATTTTGTGTTGAATCAGTTTCAGAGCTAATACTTTTGTGAGCGACATTTTTGACTTATATTTTTTGAAAGGTAATGGCATTTTTGTTATGTAACCTGATCTTATTTGGACAGGAGTCAAAATTTTATTACACTTCGTCGTTCATGCTTTTTGAGATAACATGTTCCCTTAGAGTATTCGAAAGAAAAAGTTCACCGCTCGTAGTAGGAAGTAAAGAAAGTAAAATCTCAAGTGTAGATTGAAATATTAAGGATTTGACAAATATTTGTGCCGGCCCCTAAGAAATAGTATGCGTAACATAGGTTTTCGATGTTATTTTCCCCAAGTTGTATTCCTTCGAGAATTCCCTATGGCTCTCTTTACGGCGCCATAGAGTAATGAGTACAATTTTTATTATATTTTTGTGTTCTACTTGCATATATGATGAGATGTTTTATTATATACAGTGTTGGAATGAGTTAAGATCAATTGTTGAATGCGTATATGCATTTTTTCTCATCGCCAAATTGGACTTGTTTAGGAAACTGGACTGGACGTAGGATGTAGGTTTTGATGTGTTTATTTTGATGGACGTGTGTAATGTCCGCTGTTGGCGTTCCTTTGTCCAGACGTTTGTCGATTACATATTTCATGAAGTACAACATAATTTACCTGCAGCTTTTGTGTTACAAAACAAGAATGTATCAAATATTTTTTCCAATATAGCGGTTTTACGTAATTATTCAATTTTCAGGAATTAAAAACAGTCTAATAGTTTCTTTTTAACTTTTATATCTATAATTTTAGCATCATTACATTTGCGTCTTTTTTGTAATACAAAGGTACGGCATAATTTGATAAATGTTATAGTTTATATTTTCATTAATTGTGTTCCACAATCTTTTTAAAATTTAGTTTTCGAACGCCCCTGAGGCGGCATTTTTAGAAATTACCAACAAACCCTGTGACGGCAGAAGTTACCAATTCATTTACCAGTGACTTGGTCTAGTTAAAAAAGGCGGTACTATTATATTGGTGATGCAAAAATTGTGAAACCAAATGCTCAAAAAGAAGCCGTGATCATAATATGTGACTAAATAACATCATTCGGTAGTGTATAGCTGAAACAAATTCTTTTTATGGAAATTCTTTTCATGTATAACCACACCATACAACTTTAAATAATTTATACCTATATATGCATATGTGTAACGTATATTAGTATAAATTATTGATAGTCTGTTTATATCCAGTTGTAAAAGTCAATTACAGAAGGCATATGTCTATTGAAATGTTTGTGTACCTATTCGTCAAAACAAAGCAATATGAAAAGTATACTAAAAGAAAGTTGAATAAAGTTGTTTATCAACTAAGAATCCTCGACGAGAATAGACTTGTTAGTGTCATTCGTCCCTTCAATCTAGCAATTCATTCACAATTCTATTGTCGATGTATTGTCCCACTCGACTGATTAACTGTTAGTAAAAATCGCTTGGTTGTTGAAGATTTTCTTGTTTCTAAAGGTTTTAAAAACAATTGTAAGTAGGACAATGAAATCTTCAAGAATGATCGAATATTAAGAGTTTTTGTCCTGTAAAACTTTCTCCCTTCACCAATTTTGTTGTTGTAGTGTTTCTTAGTAGGTCATGAAAGACGCGAGGCTACGTGCTTGAAAGAGTATAAACGGTGGCAGGAAATGTTTTACTATGAACTCTGAACGAGAACTTAAGAACATAGCTTACTAAAAGTCTATTTTCGTCGAACTGTTGGCGATTGCGATGGAGCATCAGATGCGATCTCGCACTTTGGTTATCGGAAGGAATAGTTGAAATTTCAGTTGGGGAATAAACCTGTCTTATGTTTCAGCGACGAGACGAAATTGTCCTGTAAGCTTTAAATTATTGATTAAAAGGAAATTCAAAGTTAACACGTGTTTTATTTATTGTTTTTATGTTTTTTTTTCCCATATTCCTAAAGATATTCCAGTAAAAAGTGATCAAAGAAATGTTTTCATACTCTACAATGTTCTAATTCCGTCCTGAAATTAAAACGTGAATATTTTTATCTAAAATCAATGAAAGACGTTAAATTGCGTTTTTGCGACACCTCTCATTCTATTTGTCTAAATTACAGAAGCTATGAATGATCGAAATAAAACTCCTCCATTCATACGTAACATATATTATCAATGGAGATGACGCGAGGCATGGAACTGACTGCGTCCGTTATGCGCGCCGCCCGCATTTTAAGTTGCAATTTATGAACGTACATTTAGATTTGCATCAGCCAAAGATGTGTCTACTACCACTAAAACCTTTCACCATTTCCACATATTACCACAACCAATCTCAATTTTTCTCTAATTCGTCGGTATTGTAAAAACCTTCAGTCTTGAAAGATATTCTACCTATCCCATAAAAGTAAAGGCATTAAATGTATGTATTATAATAATTTAATGTGTTAGTATAACAATGATCATTTTTACATTTCTCTGACAATAGATATACGTAATTTTGCCATTAACGAGTTATGGTTAATAACGAAAATTTTAGGAAAGCATAATATACATGATTAATAGCAAACGGGACTTATCGCGTATGTTTTTAAATAATAAAGTTTACCTTTATTAACCCGACGTTTCGGCTACGTTGCAGCAGCCATGGTCACGGGCAGACTGACGACGCATATTTCTTCGCCTACAACGTACACGTAGCTTACAACGTAGCCGAAACGTCGGGTTAATAAAGGTAAACTTTATTATTTAAAAACATACGCGATAAGTCCCGTTTGCTATTAATCATGAGTATAAATCGCGAATCTCTTAAAACTATAAGCATAATATATACATTGAAATTATATAAAAACCGAAAGCTACAAATTATCTAGAAAAATATTTCAAATCTTATTTTAGTACGTTAAAATAGTAAACTGTCATACTCATATCAAGCTAACAATGACATCTTGTGAACGAAATATGGAACATTGTAGTAAGTATCACTTTATGTAGATGTCACTACATGTATTAATGCAAAGCGCCTATGATAAGTCAGTCCATGTCCAACACAGAGAGATATTGATTATATTTATAACTTTGGTCGGTCAGTCCGTAGAAACTTAGATGACCTAACCTACTTCTACAAGATAAAATATGGACGATTCGTCCGTATATGCTCGATATATCTCGTTTAATGTAACCACCACAGGTAATAAGAATACTACATAGGTATATTGTAACAAGTAACTAAATAAATATATGTAGGTATTGCTTACAACTTTAGTTACATACAGGCTACAGCTTACCAAAGATAAAACTGCTTAACATTAGTGAGCACATTATCCTAGGTACGAAATAAAATACATTATTTAGTTTCTTGCCATTTTCGCTATTTTCTCCATTGTGTCATATTGTAAACAATGAGGGCTTGAGTTTTAACTAGCCATGCTATCACAAATCTCATTTACCACCATATATAAAATATAAAGGAATAATATATTTTAATCTTTAAAATGGTGGATTAAACGATAAAACATGGCGAACTACAAGATCTATTTATGTGTCAAATGATTCTTAACCCTTTGACTGCATCCCCAGTAATTTTTTAAATACATTTATTTATTTAATACCTATAATATTATAAACAATTTTCCATATTTCGTTTTGCTATTAATTCCTAACAATTTTTTTATATTCTTGTCAATATTGCACCAGACCATAAAGCAAGTAGTTGTTTTTTCTCCGTGTGAAGACTTTGAAGCATATAATATTTACTACAGCAAAAAAAGAACTTAAAAATATGCTGCGTGCGGTGTTAAAAAATCCGACGCCGATACAATTCCACTAAAATATTGGAATTATTTACAACCAAGGAAGCATAGATATTATTTTCAACCCTGCAACAAAAATAATACGTCAAACAAACTTATTATTTGTGATGTTCTTAGTCCACGTCCGCACGCCACTGAATATAAACGAAACTGACTGGGGTAACCTTTCGCCGATGTACAATATTAATAGAACACATACTGTTAGAGTTGCGCAGTAAAGAATGTTCAATACCACATCAGAGAAGAAAGGAATATGTATAAAATACAATAATAATACTAAGTTTGTACTATCGAATCTGGTACATGTTATCGCTTTGGTCATTCGCGATTATTTTACTTCGCAGTGACGAAAATAACAATATTATGAACTAGAACATTAAAACTTAGGTATATATCAAGAAGTGAAGTGAGGAAATGGAATGACTGCATATTTTTCCTAATCGTACTTTACTGATAACGAAAAAATGTATCTTATCTCTTATAAACGGTAAAGTATTTTCTGTGTTTTTATAGATTTTGATAAATTACTAGCCTAGCATTTGTGTTAAGAATTTCAGTTTTAGGCTAAAACGTACATAGTAGCAATAGGTCATCTATATTTTAATGTAAGTATATCACAATATGTTATTTTATAACTCTATTTTGGTTTTGGTAACAATAACACTTATTCTACCTGTTGCATTATTACAAGAGTAACCATTTATACTTGTACCTCAATATTTAATAATAATTATTAAATATGCGGTACTATATGAATGTAACAATTTATTATTGTGACTTGGGGAAATACTTAACAGATACGTAAGAAAATGTTGGTTTTAAATTGCATACTAACACAATGTTGTGTTTGAACCAATACTTATCATATAATACAGCAGACACCAAAAATTTTCTGGAAATCATTAAAAAATAATGTTGTAATGGTAGGTGCATAGAAGAACCCGCATTTTTTTTTGTTTTTATTAATGTCTTCTTCTTGATTTAATAGGTAAAACTATAGTTAGATACCGTTTAACCTTTCTTCATTTTCGACTTCGATGGACATCTTAAAATGCCCGTAGGTTGTGTTTTTTATTCAAGGCTAGTGTTTCTCCGGGCCTTAAAAATCTTAAAAAGTACGTAGATTGAATATTATCTATACCAAAATAATAGTGTCAACTTAAACTTTTTTTTTGCTGCGCTTTCATACATATTCTTAAATATGTTTTAATTATTTTCTTTAATAAAATACGTATCACACAAGCACGCGAAATATCAGCAACTGCTTTATTCTAGAGTCTAGATAATTAATTGTTTCACGTGACAGGAATAAGACTGGTTGATAATGCGCTTCGGCGCGGAAAATTCCACTACGTTGGCATTTTACGTAGCCATTTCACACCAAAGAGTTATGTACTGAGCATTCTCTGATGTTACTGGCCACTAATATTTTATGATTAAATATAACGCTCGTATTTTGTTTGCGAAAACAAAGACATTATTTTCTCAATAATAAAACGTGGTGACTCTTACGAAGCTCAGCAGGTAATGATCTTTTTCTACACTAGTGTCTGGCGCGCGCGAGGCCTTGGCTCCGGCCCGCATAGCTGAGCGAACAAAGAGGCAGAGGGGGGACGCCAAGGCGAAGAGGGGCGCGAGGGGAGGGAATGTGCCTGTGTGACTCTGCCGCGCCGCCGATACTCGGCTTGTTCATTCCCCTCGTATTCCATCCAACCATTCCGTCTAGTAATACAACTCAGCGGCGCTTCGGCTATAGCTAAAGAGAACAACGCATACAAGCTGCTGCCTACTCCCTACAAGTCAATATGTTTAACCAAGAACTCCACCAATAAATTTGCCGTGAAAGCGTGTTCAAGTGATTCAATTCGTCAGATTCTGTAAATAGTTCTAGAATAAGGTTGGTGCATTTTGTCAATTCTTGTTGCCCGTTCATCCAGTTAAATGAATTAACATTTAACTCAAACGCAACATGCTCAAGTGAAAATTGTGTTAGAAATATGGCGTCACATCTTTTATTATAGGTACCAATTCGTTGTCATCTTTTGGTTCCCTGAATATGATGAGTTACCAATATTAACATTAAAATTGAAACTAAATAATGTTGTTTAAGTAGGCATTCGTGTTGGTAAGTACATAATTTTCGGTTCAAAAAACTTGTAATTCATTATTAACATCTTCAACGTGCTAAGTGCATATTGCTTAATATACAAACTATGTTATGTTATTCTGAAATAGTGTGTTACTTAAAAATACAAGTATTATTTAACAAGTGACAAAGTGAATTGTGTACCTGCTTATATATTTAGTAGATAAAGAGGTATTAAAATACCAATTAATTAATATTAACTAAAAAAGATTAGGTATATAGGATGACATAATGGTTCTTGCACAACAATTACGAGAATCATCCTCGAAAAAATCAAAACCTAATTAAAATACCAATAAATAATAAAAACATACATAATAGTGTGAATTGCAAATAAGATTTTGATGAATTAAACGGGTTAAGCATATAAAACGTTATACTTATCTGAAGAAATGCATGTATCAGAAATTTTAGAACGTTTTTTTATAGTGTACATATTTGACGATATGAATGTAGAGTTACCAAAAATATGAATTAATTTTTTTTATGTTGGTTCGAAGGAATAATGCAAATTACAAAATCACACTACAAGTAGGTAGGTATTTTACGAATTGAATTTAAAATACCATAAAAATATTCATATAGGGTTAAATAATTAAATTACAACTATGATTAGTTATTAATAAATATCCTAGGGCACAGATAATATAGGGTATTATTTGATTGGATAGTGTTTCTATATCGCGTCGATTTGCTGTCGCCATTTTGTTTTACTCGTCGCATAGAGTACCCGCCACATAAGGTGGCAGTAGCCAAACTTGGAACTAAATTTGACGTTTCCGCCATTGCGTGTTATTTTGTATGAAAGGTAAATTTAGTATTACCAGCGTTGTGTTTTTTGCCCACTCTTTGTAATTTTTATGTTTGTTAAGGGTGATTATAATAAATTGATTTCTGGAGTTTCTTGTTAGTTCTTCTCCAAGGGTCTCCGCTGAACTTCTTCTTCTCAATCGTTACGCTCTTATCAGAGCGGTCGTGGTCTTCATGACGTGGCATCTTGAGCAGCCGAAATGGTTGGTGAACTAACCTCGGTAAAAATATGTAAAGACAATGCTCAGTGCCATGTTTGAAATAGTTTTTTTACATACATACATACACATCACGCCTGATTCCCTGTAGAGGGGTAGGCAGAGATCACGGATCCCCATTTGTCCCGATCCTGACAGACCACTTTCGCTTCATTGACATTCATACATTCTCTAATACACTCTCGGCGGTTATAGGTACTCCTAACGTCACCTTTTTTCAATATAGCGTCTATCTGACTGTTACATATATGTCTTATTAGGCCGGCCCCTACGTAACCGCCCTTCCACTTCACTCATATATATTCCTTTTGTCAATATATAGTTTTTTTAATTTGTACTTAGATCATAAAATAACTTTCAAAGAGAGCTTATGATAGGGCCTATTTTGAATAAAAATATTTTGACTTTTGACTTTGGTATATTAATTTGTTTTATTTGAGTTTATAGCTCTGCAACCAAAGATCGTTACAAATGAAACCTCAATATAATGTATCGAGCCGTATGGCACAGTGAGTGCTAGTTTTGGCGTGTTTACTGGCAACACTGGATTACGCGACTGTGGCGACGCCTCCAACTGCCACCTTATGTGGCGGGTACTCTAGAGTCAGTTATGTTTTTGCCTTCCGCCTTCACTAGTTCCCTCTGCCGGTCGCTTGCATTGTTTCATTTCGTTGTTGCAATGGCCGCCATGTTCACGTGTTCATTAGGTGTAGATTGGTTGTGTTGAATTTTAGTGTTATTAGCAGATGTTATAGTGCGTTATGTAAGGATTACGTAAAAAATTATCTCTGTGTCAATTAAATGAAGACGTGAGTACATTCTAAAATATATTTTAACATTTGAAAACGATAATTTATGTATTTTATATTGCGTCCCGAAATAGTGTCTTCTGATTTGTTTGCAATCATTTCTTGAACAGGTTATAAGAATCGTTAGCGGGAAGCTTAACCACGCTTCCAAATGTGGTTTTTATAGTCTGGTGCAAAATATAACCTATCTAGATACGTCGTTTGATTCGTAATATTTTGATTTGTTATAATTCCGCAGAAAATTACAGTGATTTTTATGTAAATGACAGTATTATTAAATTCTGACGTTGTGTCCATTTTTGTCTCGTAAAACCCTTGGATTTTCATTTATCAAATTGTGATCCTCACATATTGTGACATTAATTAGGTACTAACTCATAATCATTTTATTCGGTTATGATGCTGCTCCTTATGAACTTCATTATATGAACATTACATTATCGTAATGTATGAAGCTTTATTTAATATTTGGGAATTTAAGTTCGTTAATAGTTTATTTGGAAGCATAATTCCATTGCTTTATTGATGTTGACATTTTTTTATTATTGTAATATAAAGGTCACCACACACGACAACACAATGAATCAATTTCGAGATCGTTTGCGATGTATTTGATCGAAGTTCCCAATAATACAAACTTCCCTGTATCTTTATGTTGATCACGGAGCACATTTTTCGCCAACCAGGCATACAAAACATCGATAACAAACATCCAAACATTTTCGCATGCCTGTTCTAAGCTAATAAGATAGGTACCTCCTATCAATTTTTATACCTGTCCAGCGGTAGAACTTTATCCATTTGAGCAAGTGCTCATAGTCCTCTGAATCCACGTACCTTTTCGGCAAGAATGACGTCTCATTTGAATGCAAGTTCCCTTCTCATACTTACACAACTTGCACGTACGCAAGACCCATCTATAGGCTATTCGCGTTAAGTAAATAGTGTCGTCATGCTAGTCAGAGGGTAAACTGGCCCATGAGACGTGAGGAAATGAGAAAAGAAGGCACATTGACCAATCGCAGACAACCGTTGTCACGTCTCATTGGTCGAATCGTGGGGACATGATGACGTCACTATTTTCTTAATGCGAATATACTATAGTATGCAATTTTCATGTGATCAAATACTGTCTGACATGCTCTGAACAACTTGGACTCAATTTGGCTTGTCTAATCGTACCTAGAATGAGTTGTACGCTGCATCCGGCATAATACGATAACACCTAATTCCATACTTGTTGGAATATCCTGTCTGCACTGATGAAAACTATTCAACACAAAGTGCTGTTTGGACTAGTTTATATCAGTAATAGAATGGTGCTCAATTAATACCCTTGAAACATACAAGATTTTTTTACAATATGTGTATATTTTAATTCCTTTCCTTGGTGTTTTGTATGAACCTACTTACTTCTTATAGTAAAACGAAAAAATCGTAATATTTGATTTTTTTTTGATTTTAAAAGGTCGGATTATTTTTTTTTCCTAATTTTGTTGATTTGCCCTCAAATCCTAAGATAATTAAAATGTTGTCCTCCTTTTTCAATGAGAACAATCAAACTGGAAACAAAACCATTGAATTGAATTTGTATTTCATTCGTCATACGTTGTGTTGTAATCATGATTTTTACTTTTTCTAAAAAAATATGTACGTTTTTCATTCAACAAATCAACGTTGGATCTATTTGTTCTTGACATTTGGTCACCTGACATGGATTCGCCCTCGCGTCAGTAACTACAAAATCTTAATACCTGTAGTGTCGACTGTGATTTGTATATCGATTGAAACTGGTCTAATTTACCCTTGAACTTAAAATATTTAGGTACTTCGCTGTTTAGTCTTCTATAGTGATGCAAGTATTTATAACTGGAAAACAGTTTTTATATTTAACTAAAGAATAGTTAATTCCTTCCTGAACTGGCTTGTGGAACATTTGTTTTGAGAAATGATATATTCCGTGTCACTTACGTACATACGGATATAAACTTCGAATTGAATGCAACAGAGTGTGGGTAGGTGTAGGTGAAATAGCACGATACTTAGGCATACTCTTTGCCCCTGTGTGTAGACCTCCATCATTCTCTGCCATCTTCGGGTAATTACAGACGATCTCCGTGTCGCGAATTGTTAAGCACCTGAACGCTAATCGTGAGGTCCCGGTTTCGATTCCTGGTGGAGGCCGAGTTAAGAACATCATCATTGGCGGTTAAGCAATTGCTGCTTTTGTGCAGCTTTTCTAAACAGTGTCGTACAACATTTAAAAAATACACGTACCCGAATTCACTAGTGCCATTTGTTCCTAATTCATTTTCAAGTTTTCTCCTTTTGGATTTTGTTTGTTGAGTACGCTGCTAGTTTTATTGAAAAAAATAGTTCGATACGCCGTTACTTCGTTATATTCTTTATTACAAACAGTGTATATTTTATTTTGTTGTTTTATTGTTCCCTGTTGAAATCTGGTTCCCACACGCATTCGGGTCATGCAATCAAAAATATTCATAAAATGAGAGTCCTACGGGGTCATACCTTTTTCATGGCTTATAAAGGTTTTACTAGTTTTTACTCAGTTATTTTTGTGTGATTGAATATCCAACAGCATCATTGTTGTCGCTAACTAAATGTGACGGAAGTTTTTCGTACAATTTTGCGGTGGCCATAATTTTACACGTGTTAAAATATTTATACTCATATGTATGAGTAATAATTTTAGAACCGTAATGGTAAATCAGTTAGTAAATTATTTGGAATATTATTTCCATCTTCTTTTTGCAATTGCACTTTTGTGCCGCTTTTTGGTTGTGATATATTTCTTAATGCTGTTTTACTTCATCTGAATTAGTACATTTCCTGTACGATTATGGATCCCTATTTTTCATAAAATTATTACGTACAATGTCGTCATCCCCGTTTTGCCAGGATACAGAACGTCATCCCCGGTTCTGTATCCTGGCAAAACGTTTTCGCTTCATGGACATGTTTTGTGCCTCATTCGTTCTATAAAGAAGAATAAATATATTTCGTATAACTTACAAACTTAAAATATGTAATAAATATATTTTTATTCTTTATCACTTCATCCTCTTTGAAGTTGACTTTAAAACGACAGACTTCTTTTATAATATGAAATTGAATAAAGGTCTCTTGAGCTACATGTTTAAGTGACCGAATAAGTTCAAATAAAATTATCAAAACAGTGTTTTTACCTACAGTTTTGCCTATTCACAACGTTATGTATCGTAAGCTCAAATTTTACTAGCACAGAATTGCAGGGCAGCAGAGCGTCAATACAAAACTAAATAATAAATTTAACCTTATCTACACTGCGAAAGGCACATATCACGAGATTAAACTGAAGCTATGTGAATGTGGTCGCGGTTTTTTTTAAATCTTATACACGAGTCTTTTTTGTTGGTGGATCGTATTTCTAGTAGTTCTATTGGAATCAATGCGAGTCGTGGTTTTGTAGCTGTAGAGTTACGTTATTAATTTCGTGAATTTTGCTAATAAGTATTCTAAATGTGTACAAGTTCGCCTCGATTACCTACTAGTGTTGTAACCAATATATATTACAAACGAAGACAAGTCAATATCGTTCACAGATACGACTGTAAACGGTGTTGGCTCGTTGGTCCTGGTTAGGTTGCTTTATGGTGCTTTCTATCACCGTAACTAATAGCGCCAGATCAACAGGAATGTCAGGCAACCAACCAGACACTGACCACGACGAGTGTCGGTTTTCAAAGCAAGAAACGGTTTTAATTAAAAAAATAGAATATTACGTTTTCCTACCTTATTGAAATACTATTCTCAGAGTTATTTTCCTGTTAGTTCTTCCAAATTATATTTGCTCTATCCTAGTATCAATAAGGAAAGTTCATCGTATAAAACGGTTTAAACATGAATGTTTCTTTCAAATACCGAAAAACTGAACAGAAAAAAACCACAATAAAATATTATAAATATTCAATTTCTGCCTTTTAAAGTACTGAGATAATTAAGTGCTGAAATGTTTTCAGTTACCAAAATGGAGTCGGATTACGAGCAGAAATTCGAAGAGATGAAAAAATACATTCCATTTTTGGAAAATATGATAAAAAGGTTGGAGAGCTCAAATTCCGGTCCAGCTAACCCGAGACAAGCACAGCTGTCTAAGATAAGGGCTCTTAGGGACTTACTTTCTGACAAAAGTAAAAGGTAAACATCAATTAATAAACCAAAGTAAACCGATTTTAAAATACATCGTGCTATGATAAGTAAAATTATTTATATGTGATTGCCCTTTGCAGAATGAAAATGGAAAACCTCTTAAAATGTGAACAAGTGTTGGTGAATCTGTACACGAAAGTTGAGCAGGTAATTAAACTGAATTTACCATTTACTTCTTTACCATTGTATACCTAATCTACGATTTACCTATAATAAAATATTCTTTGTTTTATAGAGGGACACATTACCAGGTGTAGATGTGAATTCAAAAAAAAGTACCTGTCCTGAAACAGATAATAGATTACCTGGAATCCGGCCCGCTTCAGATCGTACGGACCCTGTGATAGAATTAGGAGAAACTAGCTCCATTACCAGTGCAGAATCTTTTGAAGATTTCCCTCAGTCACTGAGACAAGTCTCTTCGTTAGAAGATGTTTCTCCTGATTTCGAATCTGCCAGAAGAAAGTTGAAAAGTGTTGTAAATACTAATATAAGCGTAGATAATGTTCAGTCGGAAACAGAATACTGTGATAACTCTTTATCAGGAGGTTACAAGGAACCCGCACTATTTCAAAGAAGACCTTCTAATAATTTTTCAAGTTATTCTGAATTGTCTGGAGACAAATCAAGATCAAGGTCTTACAGTAGCAAGAGAAATTACACACGAGTTCTCGTTTCACCCGAAGCTAACCCGGTTAGATCAAATCACGATCCTAAATGTAAGGAAACTTCGCACAGTAAATCTCCTCGCCAAACTTCCCCTAGCAGTCATAGAAAAGAGAAGAAAAGGAAATCCAGACATCGTTCTAAGACCTCCGGGCGCTCTGCGAGTTCCAAAAAGAAATATTTAACGTTAAAACTTCCCCAAGATTCAATGACTGATCTCAACACGGATGATATTGTAAACAGAATCATTACTTGCGACAATAAGGACGTTGATATCACTACACTGCGAGAGTTGAGATCACAAATCATTGGTGAATTAAAACATACGTCAACTGAGAACATTTCCGACTTAGTACTGCAAACTAATCAATCTGATAAGAAACCTGCAAATGCTGAAATGGAAGAAGGCGAACTATCAGATTCTGAAAGTGAGGCTATAGAAAATGTTTATGGAGATTTACTCCTTGTAGATAAAAAGCACAAAGATAAAACTAATTCAAAGAATGAATCACGGCCACGTAAAATAAAAATTTGTCTAGTTATTGAAAAGCCAGATGGGAAAGCAAAAAATGTGCAGGATAACCTTGGTGATGAGTCTGTGAAAAATGTAGAAGATTCTATTATCGAAAATGAAACGTTGCCTAATAAATGTGATAATGTAAAACCAGATATTAAAAAAGCTAGTATAACACAGGAAATTATTGAAAAATTAAACCAAAGTATAGAAGAAGCTGACAAAGGATATATCGAAACCGAGGAAAAAAAAAAAAAAAAAGAATCCGAGACAGTAGATATATCACAAAATGTCAATAAGGCTAACTTCTACCATCCGGCGAATGATACAGATTCGAAAGAAGAACTAAGAATATTTGATGCGCGTTATAACAGTGATGATGCTTTTTCAAAACATCAAAGTAATGAAAACGTTGCAGAGGTCTCTAAATCGGATGTGACTAAGGGCACGCGTGAACCGGTATCTCAGATTGATATACTTCAAGCTCTTAAGAATGAGATACTAAGTGACTCAATACCGTTAACGAATGCAGATGTTTTAACGCCAACCCTGCATCAGCCGAAACTAACAAAAGTAGTCGGTAATAAGGAAAATGAACTGAAAAAGAAAATTTCTCTAGAAACATATAAAGTAAAAACTGCTTCTGTGTCCAAAGTTGATTCAGTAAACTCAAAACAAAGTGAAGAAAAGAAAGGTGATCTATTAAAACAAAGCCGTGGTTTAACTGCCAAAGAATTTGAACGATTTAACTTCTTGGCAGATAATTTGGATTATGAAAATATAGATGACAATGACAACGATAACTACGAAGATTTAGCTCCAAAATCTCCAGAAGTTGTAGAGACATGTTCCAACAGTGAAACTATTATAATACCTGCTGAACCAGTTAAAGATATTGTTACTATTTCAAAGTCAGATACTGATATGCGGGCTTTGATGAATCCCGTATTCGATGCAAGTGCGCTTACTAAAATAATATCAACAATAGTCGATCCCTCACGACTTAACGATCCTCGAATCAAAAAAGATGTCTTTCAACCACAGAATGAATATCAAAGTCAAAGAGTAGCATCAAATTTGGGCAAGGAAGATTTAGGTTTCAAGCGTGGTAATAAGAACATGAGGCAGTCTCGCTGGAGCACTCACGATGTGAACTTTTCAAGTAAAAACACTGATCAACCCTGGGAAAATCGTGATTCTAAAACGCCTAACAGACATTTTCAAAATCAAGAATCAAGATATGACAGCGATGCTTATTATCCGCAAAAGGATATGCTTAGAAATCAGATGAATTATTACGCCCACGAAAGGGAGCCATACTTTAAACCTTCATTAACTGATAACGGAATGCAAGAATTTGGTAGATCTGAAGGAGGCAATGCTTATAACCGTTTTGGTACGTCTGAAAACAATTTACATGGTTTCCGAATGACAGATGGATCATCAACGCCAGTACATGCTTTTGGGAGGCAAGATGGACCCTCGTCACCGCTGCATCCATTTGGCAGATCGGATGGCTCGCTGACACCGATACATCCGTTTGGTCGATCAGATGCGCCTTCGACGCCTTTGCATCCATTCGGACGGTTGGATGGATCGTCCACGCCTTCCCACTCTTTCGGACGTTCCGACGGATCTTCTACCCCGTTGCATCCATTTGGCAGATCTGATGCTCCCCCAAATCTCTCTTATCCGTATGAGAGGCCCGATTCATCTCGATCATCGAGCCATTTTAACCGAGATGGTGCCATGAATTCTTTTGGTTACAACGAGCCACCAAGAACTCCTTCCCATCCTTTCGGAAGGCAAGATTACTCAAATTCATCTAGTCAGCCGTTTGGTCGCGCTGACCAAACACACCATAAACAACCATTTGGACGTCCAGACTCGTATCATATGGGCAACGATATACGCGGAAGAGATGCGGGTTATAATGATTCGAATAGACAATCAAGGCGCGACATGAACCGTACAGAAGCATTCAGAACGAACGAAAGTAGATATCATCGCAACGAATATTTGTCAGGAATAGATCCCTCGTGTAATGCTAGAAATCCATCAATGTCACGAGAAC
Organism: Leucoptera coffeella; assembly: GCA_030578115.1. Lineage (NCBI taxonomy): Eukaryota > Metazoa > Arthropoda > Insecta > Lepidoptera > Lyonetiidae > Leucoptera > Leucoptera coffeella. The sequence continues at coordinate 271 of JAMBLF010001412.1, read as the reverse complement.
AAAGTATGAGTCGTTTCAGCAACGAAACTAGAGATCCTAGGAAGAGAAATCAACAAAGTATGACTCGTGAAATTAGAGAGAAAAGTGTGGGAAGAGATAGTTTCTTTGATCGTAATCGCAACCGTGGTGCTAGTGTTGTCAGAACTCAACCAACCAATTCAATATCGGTTGATTTTAACAGTGGGAGATCGTTCACTATAGATACCAGTATTAATTCTACATTTCAGGGAATCGATGTGTCAAATAGTTCTGGCTTTGACCAAAGAAGAAA